>CM064887.1:25334314-25546814 GCA_030347415.2 Decapterus maruadsi
CAGCAGACCATGACTCCGCCCCCTTTTGCTGTACATATTCCGAAGTGTAGCTGAACCATTTCATATCACTGGAGCAGCTTGTAATGAGCCATCTTGATAGTAGTCGAGTATCTTTGCCATTATTAGCTGCTTTAACATTGTGAAGTACAATTTCAGTGGCAGCAGTGTTAGCGGTGTTAGCGTCATTAGCAGTATCAGTTTGCAGTAGAAGCAGTATTTAGCATATTTAGCAGCACAGTAGCAGTAGTGTTAGCAGGTTTAGCATCATTAGCAGTACCAGTTTACGGTAACAGTAGTAGATAGAGTAGCATCCGTGTTATCGGTAGTAGCTTCAGTAGCAGCATGAGGATGACCAGCGTCTGTGCTCTCTGTGGTTTTATATGTAGTTTGTCCTCTGGATCCGGTTTATAGGCTTTCTAAGGAGGATTGATCTGTGGTGCTGTTAGCCAAACGCTCCATCATCAGTATTAGCAGCAGCAGCGGGCCCGGCCCTCGTCCTATCCGTGCTCTCTGTTGTTTTGTTTTGGTTCGTCATGAAAGCAGTTTACAAGGTTTTTAAGGTGGATCGATCCTGATCCTGTTAGCCAAACAGTGCTGGGCTCCGCTCTCTCTGTGTGTCTGAATTTTATAGAGTCCTTTAATTATCAGCTCCAGTGTTTTTACTGTGGTGGCGTGACTGCATTAGCTGGGATTGAAAACCAAACGGGGTGAAATGTATAAAGAGGCGTTTTACTGCCCAGTTAAACAGGCTTTGTGGATAAAAACACAGGCTCGTTGGTGAGCTAATGATTTACACTGTGTTGTTCTCGTTGTTGGTAATTTACTAATTGGCTTAGTGTATAAAATCAAATGGAGAATAAAACCTAATTTGTTTGCTGCTGCTGCTGAAGTGCTCGGCTCCGGGTGTAATTGAATGAAGAAGTTGATTATCCACCTTAGTGTGCAGAGTTGTCTTCAGTCTTTACTTTATTATGATAATTACTTCTTTCCTCGACATTTGGCTTCGAGTGAAACACTTGTGATAACAGGTAGCTATGTGATGTTTACGACTGTATTTACAACAAAGAGACCGGAGTACTGAAGAAAACGCTGTTTAGTTTTACTTTTCGACTGTGGTTTGTCTCAGATTTTCAATTCAAATATGAGATAATAACACAACGTTACCACACAGAGTTGTTTTAGAGGGAAATACAGAGACTGTTGATGAAAAACTGTCCCTGAAGGCAACGTGCATCAGAGGTTTTGCATGAATTTCCCTCTAAAACAACTCTGTGTGGTAACATTGTGTTATTATCTCATAGCGTGGTGAATGTGCAGGTCACAACTTGTCCACCAGAGCGTTGTGGAGTTGTTGGATTGTGTATTTGATGAGTTTGATGAGGGAAACCAAGAAATCCCATAATGAGCCTCCGTAGCGTAGCTCTGAGCAGCTCACGGCTCTGCTCCGCCGTTCTAAAAATATCTTGCACCGACAATTAAAGGTAACGAACCTACTGCTATGACTATAGGGATTATGGTGATGGGCCGACTTGACAAAAATGTTGAACTATCCCTTTAAACTGATCTGAGCTCAGTTTTTTTTATTGTATCCAAAGACCAGTGACGTCTCCTGGGAGCAGATCCACAGTCTTTAATTACAGTTGGAGGACACGCCACACACACACACACACACTGTAACACCTGTTCTGGCGTACTACCTGTAGCTCAAACACACACCCAGACACACACACACAGACACACACACACACACACACACACACCGTCTGGTCTAAATTCTTAATCATTGCCGGACAAAAGACGTCTCTGGCCGACTCCATCGTTCCTCCTGTGGCTCTATAAACCCGTCCACTGACAGGGAACTCCCTCCGGATCCAGATCACAGATGCTCTGCTGATGGGATGTCCAGTTAGCACACACACACTACACACACACTACACACACAGACACACACACATACACACACATTCATTCTCATTTACGCGTCACATGAGGACACGGTCACACTCACACACACACAGTTTGACCATCACGTCTTCATTCAAGGACGAGCATCAGACACCAACACACACACATATACAGACACACACACACAGACACACACAGACACACACAGACAGGTCCATCTGGCCAGGAGAGCTGGTCATGTGTGTGTGTGTAGGTCAGGCAGGAGGCCGACCAGTGAGTCCTCAGGGTCCTGCCATGATTAAGAACTCAAACTCGTGCACGTGCATCAAGTGTGTGTGTGCGTGTGCGTGCGTGCGTGTGTGTGTGTGTGTGAGAGAGAGAGAGTAGGAATAAAAGGGAGAGATAATTAAAATGCTAGATGTTTTTCTGCAGCTTCACTCGGAGCCGAACAAAGAAACGAAGTTGTTTTGTTTCTGTAGAAGTTCTGAAGGAAACTTCACTGAAACGCTTTATTTTGAAAGGTTGAGACTCACTTCCCGTGTATGTAAATCCTCCTCTATTCACTCCTCCTCCTCCTCTTCTTCCTCTCCCCCCTGCCCCCGTTCTCTCTCTCCTGCTACCTTTGTGTTTCCTCTCCATCTTTGTTCCTCCTGTAGGTGGATGTATATAGGTGTAGATGGATGACAATCGCCATAGCAACAGGGGAGGAGGGGTCAGGAGGACAGGTGTAAATGAAGCTCAGGCTGAAGCAGCTAAAGCTTTATTTCATTCCTCCACAGATCTGAGTTCAGTCGTCGCTATCGGCCGGTCACATCTTTTTATGGGATGCAATATAATCACAATGCAGTCGATACTGTGTGTGTGTCTGTGTGTGTCTGTGTGTGCGTGTGGGGACAATATGAATAGTGATTAGAGGTCTGATAAGTGACATTTCCTCTCTGCACACACACACACACACACACACACACACACACTGATATCTAGCTCTGTTGTAATTTACAAGCCTGTGTAGGAATGTGTGTGTCTGTGTGATTGTGCGTGCAGCAACAACAAACAACACAACAACAGGAGGGAAGGAGAGGAGGAAGAGGAGGTGGAGGAAGAGCGGTGTAGGACGGCAGGAGTGAGTGTGAGGGAAGCGTGCTGTGAACTGCATCCAGCATCAATTATTCAGCTTTCTGTTGCTTTGTACAAACAAGATCCCTGGCAGAGAGGACGACACACACGCACACACACACATGCACGCACACACATGCACGCACGCACACACGCACACGGAGCTCGGAGCTGAGCAGACACACTACCTGCAGCCTGACAGACGCCACTCAGGGAACATTCACACACAGGTTCAGCTCAGATTTGTCAACGTCAGAGGAGAAATATTTAAAAGTTACGTAGAGGACTTTTATTTTGAAGCTGCTTGCTATTCAGCTTCAAAATAAAAGCACATGTTGTTCACCGTGACTCAGAAGCAGCAGCATCTGACTCCGCCCCCTGCAAACTGGCGATTCATTCTCCAGAACTTTAGCCCCTGATAATAAAGTGTAAATAGGAAATACACGTTTTTATTTCTGCTAATTAAATGTATATAGCTATTTGGAGTTTCCTGTAGGAAGCAGGAAGTTGTAGAGGAGCAGCTTTGTTCTGATTGGCTGTTGGAGCTCAGAGATGAATTTAATTTATGACATGAACACGGCTGATCTGATGGAGCTTCTTCTAGCTCATAGAGGAAGCCAACCTCACCCTGTGTGTGTCTGTGTGTGTCTGTGTGTGTCTGTTTGTGTTGTAGTCTGGCCTCAGCACCAGGTTGTGTAACCTGCTTTGATCAGTCACAGCGAGAGCGGCCGGCAGCTGTGTGTGTCTGTGTGTGTGTGTGTAGCGAGTTGCAGTTTGTGTTTGTGTGGATTTAGTTTCTGGTTGTGTCGGTTGTTTAAGGACAAGTTCCATCACAGACGATGGATAAAGTGTGAAAATGAGGAAAACACAGTTAGTGCTGATCAATGATGAGTAAAACATTTTTAACTGTTTATAAACTACATACTGTACTAATGAGTCTTCATGTGTTATAAATTAAGAATTCAGTATTTATTAATGCTTAATAGTGTGCACCTATTATAAAGTTTTTTTAATATATACAAAATTGATTTAAACAACATCCATTGTTGATTGTTTATATCATATTTTTCTCTTGCTGTAATAATTATTCTTAATTTCACACATGCATTTTGGACGTTTCTTTATAGCATTAATGTATATGGACATGTTTTGGATGGATATACATTCACACACTGTTTCTACAATACTAGCATGTTACATATTTATACTAAAAATAAAAAAACAACAACTTAAAATTCCATCCAATCCTAATAAACACACATTTCATCTAAATCTTCTTCATTTGTACTTAAAATGAGTCTCTGACTCTGAGGGTTGTTGTTGTTGTGTTGTGTTGTTGTTGTGTCGTCAGGATGAAGGTGAAGCTCCATAGAACAGCTGAGTGTGTGTTTACGCTGCCCGTCCTGATCAATAGCGATCAATCGATCGACTGATGGGTTCAGCATCAGGACCTGAAACCAGAACCAGAACCAGAACCAGAACCAGAACCAGAACCAGAACCAGCTCCGTCTGGATGTTGAGCTGCAGATTTAAAGTGTGTGAACAACAACAGTGTGTGTGTTTTGTAGCCTCGGCATGCAGCAGGTGTGTTTGACAGCGTGTGTACTTAGCTGTTGGAAAGCGCTGTATAGATGTGTGTGTGTGTGTGTGTGTGTGTGTGTGTGTGTGTGTGTGGACAGTGTTGCAGGCCAAAGGTATGTTGTTCTGACTCTGTTGCCAAACTAATTAGCGCTGCAGAGCCGCGAGGCCTGTGGAGAGGCTGCACCGCGCCGTGTGAGATTCTGCCAAAATACCTTTTTGCTTCTCATTCACACACACTTCAAGTACATAAACACCTCCAGCACACACACACACACACACACACACACACACACATAAAAGACTCACACAGACACACACAGACATGCAGACATCCCTCCGTCAGGTCCTGACTCGGTCTTGGCCTGTGATGCTACCGTCTTGTTATCGTGCACCGCACTGCTGAGTGTGTGTCTGTGTGTGTGCGTGTGTATATCTGTGTGTGTGTGATATCACTCACGGCCTTAATTAGATGTGAAAATCTTGGATCAAACTGATTGACTGATCGGAAACGCTGTCGTTTTAAAGGGATAGTTCAACATTTAGTCCAACTGTCCCATCACCATAACCCCTATTATAGTCATAGCAGTAGGTTCGTTACCTTTAATTGTCGGTGCAAGCTATTTTTAGAATGACGGAGCAGAGCCGTGAGCTGCTCAGAGCAAATAGATCAGACGCCAAAACGATCCCTGCAGGGCACGAGCCGGCCACGGATGTGAACAACACAGCTGCGGTTCTCGGATGTTCGAGGTGATTCCTCGTCCAGTGTGAACCCAGAGTGAGCGCTGGTATTTAAAAAATCAGTTGGCAGAGGGCGAATAGCGCCGTTTGGGCAGCTTGGGTGCTTCAGGTGGAGCTCCAACAGTTGTTGGGGGGCGGGTAGACGATGCAACATGGCCGCCTCAGTTCGATGACTTGTAACAACTCATTCTAAGCTTTCATTTGTATGAGGGTGTGATTCCACTTCAGTGAAACAAGAGACAGGAGGACGGAGAATAAGATAAAACTGGATGATGTGAGGGAAGGAACGAAGAGAGGAGCTGGAAACCAGGTGAGGAAGGAAGGAGAGAGAAGTAAAAAAGGAAGGAAGGATGAAGAGGAGGAGGGAGGTAAAGTCAGAGGTGTGAGGAGGAGGATGATGACGGAGGATGTCAGGGGAGGAAGAGTCACTCACTGTCTAACTGGCCGTCAGCCAGAGAGGAGGAGGAGGAGGAGGAGAGAGAGATGTCTCTTTGTTTGAAGGTTACAGGAGGACAAGAAGAGAGGGAGAGGAGGAGGAAGAGGAGGAAGAGGAGGAGGAGGAGGAGGAGGAGGAGGAAGGATTGCAGTGAGAGAAAGAAAAGTAGATAAAGACACGGAGAGAAAGAGGTGCTCAAGTAATTTTGTGTCTCCAAGGTGGCAGCAGCTTTTATACCATTAACACTGTGTGTGTGTGTGTGTGTCTGTATGTGTGTTTGTGTCTGTGCGTATGCGTGTGTGTGTGTGTGTGTGTGTGTGCGTGTGTGTGTGTCTGTGTGTGTCTGTGTGCACGCTCTTCTCCTGCCAACTCTTTAACGAGGGACTGCTGCTAATTTCAGAGCTAATACTGAACTGTTCCACACCAGTGAACCCAGGGGGGAGAGAGGGAGGGAGGGAGAGAGGGAGGGGGGAGGAGGGGGGGTAAAGACATAGGAGAGAGGAGTGAGGAGGGAAGGAAGGAGTGATGAGAGGAGACAGGGAGGAGACAAAAGAAAATGGGGTGAGGATGGAGGGAGGGAAGAAGGAGAGAGAAGGAGGAGACGAGGTGATGAGAGGAAGTGATGGAGGGATGGAAAATGAGAGAAGAAAGAAGAGAGGAGAGGAGGGAGGGATGGAAGAAAATGAGAAAAGTGACAAAAAAGGAGGAGAGAGGGATGGAAAAGAGGATGGAGGGAGGGAAAGTGGATGGGAAGAAGAGAGGAGAAGTTGGAGGGAGGAAAGAAGGAGAGAGGGGAGAAGGAAAGATGAAAGTTTGGAAGAAAAAGGTGGTGGAGAGAGGGATGGAAAAAAAGGACAGAAAAGATGAGTGGACAGAGGGAAAGGGGACAGTGTGAAGAAAGAGAAAGAAGAATGAAAGAGGGAGTAGAAAAGAAGGATGGGGAGAAGAGAGGAGGATATAAAGGGATGAGAAGGAAAAATGAAAGTAAGGAAGACGACAGGAGGAAGAAACAAAGAGGTGACAGTGAAGGAAGAAGAGAGAAGAAAAGGATGGCGGGGGGTAAAAGAGGAGGAGGGATGAAAGAAGACAAGAGGTGAAAGGGTGAAGGGAAAATAAAAGAGAGGAGGGAGGAATGTGGAGCGACTGGAAAAGGAGGTGTGGAGCGACAGAGTTCAGAGGAGGTGAAGACGATTACACCTCCCCGTGCAGCTGTCACCTCCTGCTCTTCTTACATCCCTCTTTCATCATCCCTCGTTCCCCCCGCTGCCCTTCAGCACCTGTGCTCTGTCGCTCTCCATCCATCGCTCTCTTTGTTTTCACTTTCTTCTTCTTCTTCTTTCTTCCCTTTGGTCTCCTGACCTCTGACCCTCTGCAGACAGGATGTGATGTCACAGCGGTGATTGAGCAGAGTGAGAGAGAGAATTAGAGACACTGAAGCAAAGCATTCTGGGAAATCACAGAAACACCTCTATGACGTCATAAAGACTTAAATTAAAGTGACAGTACACTCAGAAACAAATAGCATAAAAATAGCATAACGTAGCGCTGGTTAGCTCGTAGCGCTAACGCTAAACTTAGTCCTTAGCTAGTAAATCCATATTTGGTTTGTGGATGAACACGTCACATGTCACATGACCGCTTCACATCGTGAAAAGATAGTTCCTAAATCACAGAAACATAATACAACTCCACCGGTCCGGCAGAGCAAAGCCGGCTTGACGTTGTAGTGCGTTTTTGGGACTTCCACTTTAAAGGCGGACGTTAGCAAGGTGGACTAGCGAGCTACACTGGAAGAAGTAGCCGGAAGAAACAACAGCTTCTATTCATGCACATGACGTCATGTTCCAAAAAGTCACTTATAACGGCCTCTCGTAACTTCCAACCTGTGAACTCGTACCAGATCGAACTGGTACGAGTTCACAGGTCAGAAAAACACAAGTTACGAGTTTCCTTGAACGCACCATGAGTTAGCAGCCCCCGCCCTCGTCATGGATCTATTGGTCCTCGTCCCTACGTCACCACATTCACATTTACATGAGCAACAGGACCAGTGTGAAGATTTACAGACAGGTTATCGATGCCATTGTAAGTTAGTTTATCTAGTGCATAGTTGATGTAAACCAAGGCCAGAACCAGGTGTAGACGTTGGGACCAAATGACTAATAAGGTCCAGAGTTTCATACTTTTTTTTTAATGAGACTGGGGGGTGACTGGGGATTTCCCTCAATCTATGATATTCATTTTTGAAAATTGTTTAGAACATGGTGTGAGGACTCTCTCCCTGCTCCTCTCTGCTCCATCCCTCCATCCCTCCTCTCTGCTCCATCCCTCCATCCCTCCATCCCTCTATCCTTCCTCTCTGCTCCATCCCTCTATCCTTCCTCTCTGCTCCATCCCTCCATCCCTCCATCCTTCCTCTCTGCTCCATCCCTCTATCCTTCCTCTCTGCTCCATCCCTCCATCCTTCCTCTCTGCTCCATCCCTCTATCTCTCCTCTCTGCTCCATCCCTCCATCTGTCCATCCCTCCATCCTTCCTCTCTGCTCCATCCCTCCATCCTTCCTCTCTGCTCCATCCCTCCATCCTTCCTCTCTGCTCCATCCCTCTATCCTTCCTCTCTGCTCCATCCCTCCTCTCTGCTCCATCCCTCCTCTCTGCTCCATCCCTCCTCTCTGCTCCATCCCTCCTCTCTGCTCCATCCTTCCTCTCTGCTCCATCCCTCCTCTCTGCTCCATCCTTCCTCTCTGCTCCATCCTTCCTCTCTGCTCCATCCTTCCTCTCTGCTCCATCCTTCCTCTCTGCTCCATCCTTCCTCTCTGCTCCATCCCTCCTCTCTGCTCCATCCCTCCATCCCTCCTCTCTGCTCCATCCTTCCTCTCTGCTCCATCCCTCCTCTCTGCTCCATCCCTCCATCCCTCCTCTCTGCTCCATCCCTCCTCTCTGCTCCATCCCTCCTCTCTGCTCCATCCCTCCTCTCTGCTCCATCCCTCCTCTCTGCTCCATCCCTCCTCTCTGCTCCATCCCTCCATCCCTCCTCTCTGCTCCATCCTTCCTCTCTGCTCCATCCCTCCTCTCTGCTCCATCCCTCCATCCCTCCTCTCTGCTCCATCCCTCCTCTCTGCTCCATCCCTCCTCTCTGCTCCATCCCTCCATCCCTCCTCTCTGCTCCATCCTTCCTCTCTGCTCCATCCTTCCACCAGTTGAAGCATAACCGGTACCAGAACCAGTTCAGAACCGGAACCGGACCGGTACCAGAACCGGACCGGTACCAGAACCAGTACCAGAATCATTACCAGAACCGGTTCCAGAACTAGAATTTAATCAGAATGGTTCCAGAACAGTTTCCAGAACAAATGAATTAAACTATAGAATTAAATGAAGATAAATCAGAAATAACAAGAATGGTTAACAGAACTGATTCCAGAACCGAGAATGTCTGTCAGAACTTTTAGTACCAGTCCCAGAACCGGACATGTAGTTTTGAACCTTGATGTAAACACAGAACCGAACAGGTACCAGAACTATACCAGTACCAGAACCGGTATTAAAGCAGAACTACCAGTACCAGAACCGGCTAACAGAACCGTGTCTCAGAACACTTCCAGAACCGTGACCAGAACCAGGTGAATGGGGTACCAGAACCAGTACCAGAACCAGAACCGGTAGCAGAACCGGTAACAGAACCGATTCCAGAACCGGTACCAGAACCAGTACCAGAACCGGTACCAAAACCAGAATTTAATCAATTGATATGATAAAAACTGTTCTGTCATGCACAACACACAATTTTCCTTGAAGCCTCTACAAAGAACTTCTAGGCTGGAACTGGCTGAAAACCGTACTTGCAACATTAATCCTCCGGACCGGTGTTCCAAGTCTGGTCAATGGATATAACTATCGCGGGAAACTGCCTTACGGCAGTGCAAGATAAGAACGCAGATGACGGCGAGTTTTTTTTTTTTTTTTTTACGACAGTGACATGTGCCTCCCAGAACTGTGGGGGAGCCATGGGCGTATTATATTAACTATTAGCCTATATTAACGGCCAACTTACACAGTTCTGCTTTAAACATAGCACCACACAATGTAGCTTTTATTTTTCAGTCGGGTTTAATCAGAGAATGATCACTGATTAAACAGACGTCGGGTCGGGTCTTCAACACCCACGGGTCGGACCAGGTTTTGATTTCCAGGTCCGTTAGCTGTAGTTAGCAGCAGCTGCTGTATGGGGAGTGTGGCTCTGACCTAGCGTTAGCTCCTTAGTGGAAAAGCAAACACAGAAAACTGAGATGTTCTACAGCGAATAACAATAAAACAAACAGAATACTGCAACGGATGAGTAGATATTCTATTGTGATAATGCTGTGAGGTTGTAATGTGAAGTGATTGAGCCACATTGTTGGACGGCTCCCTAGACAGTAGATTATCACTGAGCGCTTTCTGCCGTCCGACTCCGTCATGGCGTCGCGTGATAATTGTGACGTAGCTGCAAGGGGGTCAATGAGATCAACGTTACGTCATCCAGCTGCTGAACACTGATAAACTCAGGCGCTAATAAGCAGTAGTTTCTGCTGCAGATGAACCTGAGAGATGAGTTCCTCGCAGCACCAGATTGATTTTACATCATTAACATTTTCACTTCACTGTATTTATTTTATTTATTTATCACTTCCAACATGGCCGTCTGTAATTTGCTGCCCCGCGTTTTTTCATGTCGGATTTTGTTAGTGATTCATGTTACTATTCATCTTTAGTAATTAAAACCCTCATCTCATATCCATAAAATTCACATTATTACTCTATAATATTCCTTATCGTATTAGTCATATGAGCTTTGCTTAATTGTGCTGTGTTGTGCATTAATGAATTTGCGCATTAAAGTTTCCTTCCAGAGGAGATAACGGCTGTTGTGAAATTAAATGAGAAAATGTCTGGAAGCTAAAAAAAAAAGACATTATAAATATTCAATCAATAAATGATGTCACAGTTTAAACGGAGGGGAAGTTAACAGGAAAATTAAACGTATATTTGAGTTCAACACAGGTTTTTACGGCCACATGAAGATTTATTAGAGATTTAACTACATATTTATACATTTTCTATTCTGTGTAAAACCATCATGCAGTCGTGTAAAAGCTGATAATGAATAAAAAAATAAATACAAAAGGATAAAACAAAAACAAATACAGCAGCTGGTTTGAAGGAGTTAATTATGTTCATTAACTTCACTTTAATGTGAATACAAACATGAAAATCACATAAATATGAGATTTCAATGGATTCTGATTTTTCAGTCTGAGGTCAAAACGTCTCAGTCTCAACTCAGTGGAAAAAGGAAATGTACTGTGTGTGTGTCTGTGTGTGTGTGCGTGTTTGTGTGTCTGTGTGTGTGCGCAGCTAACAGGATTGTAGTCGACAGGATGGAAGAAGCTGTAATACCATCAACATGGTTTTCCACTTTGTGAATGATCTGTGTGTGTGTGTCTGTATTTGTCTGTGTGTTGAGCTGCTCACTGGTGGCCACGCCTCCATCTGTGATGTCATCATCAGCCCTGAACATGTATAATGATAATAACGAGCCTACACACTGTGAATCATTAGTTAAACATTACTGGGTCAAATTGATCCAATCTGTTTCCTTCCTCCATCCTCAATCCTTTCTCCCTTCCTTCCTTCCTTCCTTCCTTCCTTCCTTCCTTCCTTCCTTCCTTCCTTCCTTCCTTCCTTCCTTCCTTCCTTCCTTCCTTCCTTCCTTCCTTCCTTCCTTCCTTCCTTCCTTCCTTCCTTCCTTCCCTTCATCCTTACTTCTTCTTCCTTCCTCTTTTGATCCAATTGACCTGATCTGTTCCCTATATCTCTTTCTTTCCTTCCCTTTTCGCTTCCTTCTTTCCTCCCTTCTTCTTTCCTTGAACGAATCTGTTCCCTCCCTCCATCTTTCAGTTGACCTAATCTGTTCCCTCCCTCCTCCTATCTTTCCTTCCTTTTTCCCTTTTGTCCTTCCTCCCATCTTTTCCTTTGTCCTCCTTTCCTTCCTTCCTTCCTTCCTTCCTTCCTTCCTTCCCCAACCTCAACAGTTGTCGTTCTGTTGTATCTCCTGTTTATTTCTATGAAAGGACATGTTTTCACCTGTGTGCGTGTGTATGTGTGTGAGTGCTTGTTGCGTGTGTGTTGCGTGTGTGTGTGAGTGCTTGTTGCTGTCATGCTCTGGTTGATGCTGAAGCAGCGTGGCAGGAGGCAGAGATCGGTGAAACTGATAGATGGTGTGAACACGTCCAAACACTGCAGGACATTTTCCCAAAATGTCTCAATGAGAGAGAGACGGTGTGTGTGTGTCTCTGTGTGTGTCTGTGTGTGTGTTGTGTGTGTATCAGAGGCTGATGTATCTTCTTCCTCTGAACCGTTGAACTTCATTGTTTCTAAAAAAACAAACAAAAAACTATTAAAAACACACTTAGTTCCTTCTGACACACATTTACACACTTAGTTCCTTCTGTAGCAGTAAATGTGTATTAATACGCTGCTGAAAATAGTCCCATCAGCTCAGTCTCCTCAGTCTCAGAGGGAGGTGATGGTTCTGTCTGTAATGGAGCTGTGACATCATCATCATCATCATACTGTGTATACATGTATAGCAGCTACTTGTTGGTCTTTGTTGATTGTCTTGTTTGGGTTTTAATCACTAAAACTCGTGTCCACGACAAAGTTAAAATTAAATTGGTTCATTCGTTCAGTTTTCTCTGAGGAACTTGAGTTTTCAGCCGTTGTAGAAGTTAATTCTCAAGAAACTGAATAAAACTGGTTTCAAGTTTTGGTGCAACAGAATTAAAATGTAAAAAAAACAAAACAAAACTGAATTTAAATGTAATTTTTCAGGATTGAATATAATCTGGTTGAACAGTTAAAACCCTGACGTGATCAGACTCTGGTTCATTCACAGTAAAACGTCCTCGGTCGTCGTCGATGGACTGAACTGATTGATTATTGGTTTGGGATGGATTATCGGTGATCAGCTCTGTCAGAGTGTGGGTTAGAGGTCACAGGTCATCTGTTGCCATGGTTACAGCAGTAAACACATTCAGGTGGAAACAGGAAACTCTTTAAACTTTATTTAAAGGAACGATTTTGAAAAAAAAACCTTCTCTCCTTCCTTTTACTCTCTCCTTTCTTTCTTTCTTTCTTTCTTTCTTTCTTTCTTTCTTTCTTTCTTTCTTTCTTTCTTTCTTTCTTTCTTTCTTTCTTTCTTTCTTTCTTTCTTTCTTTCTCTCTCCATCTCTCTGCTTCCTCTCTCTCAGCTGGTAGATTGGTTTTGGCACTCGGTCCCCTGATCGGTGATCCCACACACACACACACACACACACACACACACACACACACACACACACACACACACACACACACACACACACACACAGAGCGGCGGTGTCATCGCCATGGCGATGTCAGCAGGCGGGGCTTAATCCAAAGTGACACTTGTTCTCTGCCTTCCTTTCCCATCGCCATGGAAGCAATTACCCTCCTCCTCAAGGGCCTTTTGTCTGTGTGTGTGTCTGTGTGTGTGTGTGTGTGTGTGTGTGTGTGTGCGTGTGTGTGTGTGTGTGTGTGTGTGTGAGTGTGTGTGTTCTCTCCGGTTCTCGTCCTCTCGGAGTTGACGGCGTGGAACCTTGGCTGCAGGTCACCTGATTGGCTGAATTGAAAGACAGGGTGAGCGAGAGAGAGAGAGAGAGAGAGAGAGAGAGAGAGAGAGAGCACCTTTCCTCTTCCTCCATCTTTTCTTTTCTCCTGCTTCAACTTCATGTTGTTGAAAATAACTTGATGATAATAATTTTATAACAGAAACAGAGCAGATTTCAGAATAAAACACTCAGAGAAACTAAAATCCTGCCAGTTGTTGGATGGTGGGTCCAGGTGGTGGTGAGGGGGGTGGGGCTTAGTTGTGACATCACAAAGTGACAGGTAGTCCTGACGGCTGGTTTTAAGGCTCAGTTTCTGAACAGCTGGAGCTTTAACACAAACATCTACCTTTATTTTGAAGGAGCTTTACTTATAAATCTATATGTATTGTTGTGTATGGGGCCTGATATTCTAGATTTTATTGCCGTTAACTCTTATTTCTCTCTTTCTCTTCCTCTTTTTTTTCTTTTTGTTTTTCCTTTTGTTTAAATCCCTTCATCTTGAACCAGACTCAGATCTGTTCAGTCTTTAAGTTGAAACTCTGTGTGTCGACAGAGATTTCCATCAGTTGTTAAGGGCCTGAAACGCTGTGTGTGTGTGTGTGTGTGTGTGTGTGTGTGTGTGTGTGTGATGGCTATCAGCGGTCAGGACCTCAAACCTCCACAGATTTCCCTGTCGGCCACCGTGCAGCCTCGTCCTCCTCCTCCTCCTCCTCCTCCTCCTCCTCCTCCTCCTCCTCCTCCTCCTCCTCCTCCTCCTCCTCCTCCTCCTCTTATCTCCAGCCTTCATCTCTCTCTCTTCATATTGCTCCGCTGTGTTTCTCTTTATCTCATCAGAGACGTCCCTGCATGGGTTTTATTTCCTTTATTTCTTTTCTTTTTTTTAAAAAATATTCCTCCTCCTCCTCCTCCTCTTCCTCTTCCTCCCAGTTTGGCCTCTGTTGACAGATGAGCTGATCATGTAAACAGATACTCACAACGGAAAGACAGAAATTAAAGCGGAGGAGAGTTTTATTCCCAAATACAAATTGAATTCTGCTCAAACAAATAAGAAAAAATGAGTCCGGCGTGAAAATAAAAGTGTCTCCGAGTCTCAAAGGGAACGAGAACCTGAGCTGAACGATGAGAAGTGAACGGATACAGGAGAGATTCAGCTCCAGCACGGGTTTCTGCAGGATTGGTGTCGTTCCTCCTCCTCCTCCTCTTCCTCTTCCTCCTCCTCCTCCTCCTCCTCCTCCTCCTCTTCCTCCTCTTCCTGCTACACCCAGGGTTAGGTACCGTTGGGATGTCTAGCGCCACATTATGTTATGATGTCATGATTTTTCACCTCATGCCGCATTTTGTAATAAGATTCCTGAACGCAACATGTTATAAACTTTGTTGCATAAGTTGTTACATAAAGCACCAGTTGTTACAAAAGGTGGGTGTTGCCTTTTTTAAAAAGAAAATGGAATAATTTGGTCACAATTTGTTACAAAATGCGACATAATTTTATTACAAAATGTGTCATTATGACATCACTGGGTGAAAACAATGCAACATTATTACGTCATGTGGCTTAATGTGTGTAATCAGGAAATGCTCCCAAGGCGAGAGCGTTACGCAGACTCAGCTTCTGTCTCTACATCCTGTCATTCCGACATCCCACCACTCCAACATACGGCTGTTCCGACATGCGGAGTACAAACATGGTTGTGCGTAATTCCACAGCAGATCAGACTGGGACTAGTCTGTCTGTCTCGTCTCTACCTGCTCTAAACTAACTCAACTTTACCAACTCCTCTTCATGCCTGAGCTCCAACCAGTGCAACATCTTTTGGGGAAAAATATGCTACTAAAGGAATTGTCGGAAAGGCAGGATGTTTAAAAAAAGAAAAAAATACCCTCATTTTAAACAGAACTAATCTCTTTCCACTTAAAACGAGACTCATCACCTAGAAATTAACTTGAAATAAGTAGAAAAATCTGCCGGTGAAAGAAAGTTTTTTGTGCTTGTAACAAGGAAGAAAAACTTCTCAGGTTTTTCTACTTATTTCAAGTGAAAATCAGCTTGAAAGAAGTAAAAAGTGTCAAAAACAAGCTGTTGTTTATGTGACGAGTCTGATTTGAAGTAGAATGAGGTTAGTTTTAACTAGAAATAACACAAACACCGTGTCATTGGTCAGATTTACAGTTTTTTCAGTGAACACTTTGATTCAGGAAGTTCAGTGTCAGTTTGGCTCCGCCCCCTCCAGACGGTAAATCTGCCCGACGACGGCGTCCTGTCACATGACTGATGGTCAGCGTGACCTCCAGTTGACCTGGACGTTAAACCGCGACCTCCTCAACACACACACACACACACACACACACACACACACACACACACACACACACACACACACACAAACATATTTTCTCCCTCCAGCTGACGAGCTCTTTAAAAAGCCATTGACCCACCTGACTGAACTTTATGACATCACACCTTCCACCCGCTGTGACAAGCTCTTTAAAACACCATCAAGTCGCCGCGACGGCTCAACTTTACGACACGGTTTCATTTCATGTTTATAAGACCCAAACACTGACGCACACACACTGACACACACACACACACACACACACACACACACACACACACACTGATCACAACAAGTGTAGCATTTACCTACTCATCCAGTACATGATAAATATGTCTCTTTCAGTCAAGGTCAAACACACCTCTTTGCTCACATACACATACTCACACGCACACAATCGCACACATTATGACACACACACAAACACACACATATCGGTCGTCCGTCAACATGATGCTTCCCCAAGTTTGTGGAACAAATAAATTCCATCTGCCTCGCCGCTCCTCGTTCTCCCAGCAGCCACTGCAGCTACACAGACGCACACGCAGAGACACATGCACACACAAAAACATGGACCTTTATATAAACATCAAAAATCTGTTTCCTTATTCACTGTTTGATGAATATAAGTCGTGTCGAGGATCAGAACTGTTGTTGTTGTCGTCACTAGAATTGTGTGTTTGTGTTGATGTTGACACTGTGTGTGTGTCTGTGTGTGTTTGTGTGTGTGTGTGTGTGTGTGTTGCTGCAGGTTCATGTGTGGCTCTTTAACGCTCTGTGATGTCATCACCAAACGACTGATCGATACAGATGTTGATCAAGGTTTCAGAGATGATCAGTAGAACGAAGTTA
The DNA here is from genome assembly GCA_030347415.2 of Decapterus maruadsi. Lineage (NCBI taxonomy): Eukaryota > Metazoa > Chordata > Actinopteri > Carangiformes > Carangidae > Decapterus > Decapterus maruadsi. The sequence continues at coordinate 25,350,951 of CM064887.1, forward strand.
CAGAGGCTCCTCTTCAAACATCTGGATCACTATGGAGACCACTAGACTCCTCTCCTCCTTCTTCTTCTCCTTCCTTCATCTTCCTCTCCTCCTTCTCCTTTCTTCCTCTTCCTTTTCTTCCTCCTCTCCTTTCTTCCCCTCTCCACTCCTGTTTTCCTCTCCTCTCCTTACCCTCTCCTTCCCTCCTTCTTCCTCTCCTTCCTTCATCTTCCTCTCCTCTCCTCCTTCCTCCTCCTCTTCTTCTCCCTTCTTCCTCTCCTCTCCTCCTTTTCTTCTCCTTTCTTCGTCTTCCTCCTCCTTCTCTCCTCAACCCCATCTCTTCTTTCTCTTCTTCATCTCCTCCTCCTTCCTCCTCCTCTCCTCTTCTCCTTCTCTTCTTCGTCTCCTCTCCTCTCTTCTCTCCTTCCTCTTCTTCCTCTCCTTACCCTTCTACCTCTCCTTTCTCTCCTCTCCTCATTTTCTTCTCCTTCCTCTCCTCTTCCTCCTCCTCTCCTCAACCCGATCTCTTCTTTCTCTTCTTCCTCTCCTCTCCCCTCCTCCCCCTCCCTCTCTCATCCTTCTCTTCTTCCTCCATTTACTGTTTGTTCTTGCTGATAAATAAATGACAAACAGTATGAAAATGATATTCTTCGCCAGATGACAGCCATTTTTCATCCCTAGCCCTAAACAACTCCTCCTCCTCCCTCACCCCGCTCTCCCTCACCCCCCCTCCTCCTCCTCTAAAGTGTTGCTCCGTTATCCCTCCATCTCATCGCTCTCCTTCTCTTTACATCCCTCTCTCCTCCCTTTATCCCTCTAACACTTTTTTCTCGCGCATTTTTTTTTTTTACTCTGGCAAAAATTAATCACCTGTCTTTATGTGTGTGTGTGTGTGTGTGTGTGTGTGTGTGTGTGTGTGTGTGTGGCCGGCAGGAAGCCCACAGAGGTTTTTAGCAGCTGATTTATTGCTGAGTTAATTCATAACGGCGTCCGATGATGATGAGAGGCTGCGGGAAAGTATGGTCGTCACTGTTGTTGTTGAAGGGTGAAAGAAAGAGAGAGAAGGAGAGAGAGAGAGAGAGAGAGAGAGGGAATAAACAGAGCAGCTCTGGTTTAAAGTAATAGAGTCAGACGTGATGGAGTGAAGAGGAGGATGAGGATGGAGGGAGGAGGAGGAAGAGGATGGAGGGAAGAGGAGGAGGAGACGATGGTGTGAGGTAACAGGAGGAGGAGGAGGAGGAGGGATGAAGGTGAAGGTGAAGAAGAAGTGATGAAGGTCAAACTGTGGAGGTCGAAAAAGAGAAAAACTCCACAAACAGAATAAAAAATAATAATATTAATAATAATAATAATAAACATTTAAAACGTAAAAAATAAACAGAGGAAGTTTTTGGAAGACGGGTGGATGAACAGACACGAGTGTGTCTGCAGGAAACAGGAAGTATCAACACGGTTTTTCAAAGTAAAACTCTGCACTAAACATCGGTGAGTGTTCACTGCACATCGAGAACGTAGGAAAACACAGTTCTGAGTCTGTAGCTGCAGAAACGTTTGTTCTCTTTCATAAAGAAAATGAACTTTGTGTTTTTAAGAGATTCTTTACTGAGGTAAATTCATGTAAAACCTCTGATGCATGTTGCCTTCAGGGACAGTTTTTCATCAACAGTCTCTGTATTTCCCTCTAAAACAACTCTGTGTGGTAACGTTGTGTTATTATCTCATAGCGTGGTGAATGTGCAGGTCACAACTTGTCCACCAGAGCGTTGTGGAGTTGTTGGATTGTGTATTTGATGAGTTTGATGAGGGAAACCAAGAAATCCCATAATGAGCCTCCGTAGCGTAGCTCTGAGCAGCTCACGGCTCTGCTCTGCCATTCTAAAAACAGCTTGCACCGACAATTAAAGGTAATAAACCTACTGCTATGACTATAGGAGTTATGGTGATGGGCCAATTTGCCAAAATGTTGGACTATCCCTTTAATAAAGGTGGTTTGTGTGGCGTCGAACGTGTTTCAGCTCCGATGGAGGAGGAGGCTTCATGCAGAATGAAACTCTGTTCTCTTCTCTTACCATGTGATTGATCTTCTTCTTCTTCTTCTCTGGTTCTCCGTGCAGGCTGCAGGCTCTGAGGAAGGAGAAGTCACGTGACGCGGCGCGGTCGCGGCGGGGAAAAGAGAACTTTGAGTTTTACGAGCTGGCCAAGATGCTGCCGCTGCCGGGCGCCATCACCAGCCAGCTGGACAAGGCGTCCATCATCCGCCTCACCATCAGCTACCTGAAGATGAGGGACTTCGCCAACCAGGGCGACCCGCCGTGGAACCTGCGCATCGAGGGCCCGCCGCCAAACACCTCCGTCAAAGGTAAGGACGCCGCCATCACAGGCTTTTATTGTGAAAATCCTCTGCTTCCGATGGGAAACTTGTTCCTGTTGGTTTTTGGTTTCCTTTTACCTCCAGCTTCTTCTGCTTTATTTAAAGTGATGACGTCACATTTAGGAAACGTCTGCGTCCGTACGTGGAAGATGAACGTTGGTTTTCTCTCTGAGCCGCGGTGCAAATCTGTTCCCTCCCTCCTTCTATCTTTCCTTCCTTTTTTCCTTTCCTTCTTTCCTTCCCTTCATCCTTACTTCTTCCTTCCTTTTTGACCCAGTTGACCCAATCTGTTCCCTCCTTCCTTCCTCCATCTTTCTTTACTTCCTTGTACCCTTCCTTCTTTCCATAATCCTTTTTTCCTTCCTTCCTCCCTCCCTTCTTTCCCTTTTTCCTTCCTTCTTCTTCCTCGCTTGAAAAAATCTGTACCCTCCCTCCACCTTTATACCTTTTCCCTTCCTTCCTTCCTTCCTTCCTTCCTTCCTTCCTTCCTTCCTTCCTTCCTTCCTTCCTTCCTTCCTTCCTTCCTTCCTTCCTTCCTTCCTTCCTTCCTTCCTTCCTTCCTTACTTCTTCCTTCCTTTTTGACCCAATCTGTCTCCTCCCTCCATCTATCTTTCCTTCCTTTTTCCTTTCCTTCTTTCCACAATCCTTCCTTCCTTGAAAAAATTCCTCCGTCCTTCCTTCCTTCCTTCCTTCCTTCCTTACTTCTTCCTTCCTTTTTGACCCAATCTGTCTCCTCCCTCCATCTATCTTTCCTTCCTTTTTCCTTTCCTTCTTTCCACAATCCTTCCTTCCTTCCGTCCTTCCTCCGTCCTTCCTTCCTTCCTTCCTTCCTTACTTCTTCCTTCCTTTTTGACCCAATCTGTCTCCTCCCTCCATCTATCTTTCCTTCCTTTTTCCTTTCCTTCTTTCCACAATCCTTTTCCCTTCCTTTTTCCTTTCCTTCCTTCCTTCCTTCCTTCCTTCCTTTCATCCTTCCTTCTTCCTTCCTTTTTGACCCAATCTGTTCATTCCTTCTTTCTTTCTTTCCTTCTTTTTCCCTTCCTTTTTTGCACAATCTTTTTTCCCTTCCCTCCTTCCTTGAACAAATCTGTTCCCTCCCTCCTTCCTTCCTTCCTTCCTTGACCCAGGAGGAAACAGTGTGGTTTTAAACTGCTGTCTAACAACATGGCAGCGCTGCAGAAACACACACACACAGACACACATAGACACAGACACACAGAGAAACATGCATACATACATCCAGCCGCTACTCGCTGCTGCGCTGAGTGATTCTCTGTGAAGGGAACATTAAGCTTTGATGAATTTCTGCCTGGAGTAGCAGAGTAACACACAGCACTTGTGAATCTAAGTGGAATTTGCCTTTGAAATGGGCCCTTTGTGCGACGACGCACTTAGAGCCGGAGAGGAGCGCTCGCTTTTAAAAGGGACGTTTGGGCTCGTAGGGATGACCCCGAGATGAAAGCAACGGCTTCAACATGTCTGCTGGGCTGTGTGTGTGTGTGTGTGTGTGTAGGATATTTACCTGTGTGTGTGCGTGTAGGATATTTACCTGTGTGTGTGTGTGTGTGTGTGTGTGTCTGAGCTGTAATGCGTCCAAGAGCTCTGAGATTGTTGTTCAGTTTGCGGTAACGTGTGAATAAAAGTAAATGTTTGTGTAGGTGCAACAGTGTGTGTGTGTGTGTGTGTGTGTGTGTATGGGTATTTCTACACATGTCTCTCAGTGTGTGTGTGTGTGTGTCTGTGTGTGTGTCTGTGTATGTGTGTGCGCCACACCACAGCAGATGGCATCATTGTCGTCGGCTCTTTGAAGAGGCGCATGCATTTTAATGAACTAAACAGAAATGTACACACCGAATTAGTGTGTGTGTGTGTGTGTGATTGTTTCAGAGCTTGCAGCGTTGTGTGTTTGTGTGTGTGTGTGTTGTATATTTCCTGCAACACAGCAACACATCCTGTCAGACAGACTCACACACGAACACACACTCTGCACCTGAATGAACCCTGTGAGTCTGATCTGATCAACAGTAGCGATGCACATTTTCAATTTTCTGACGCTCGTTAACCGATTATTAACCGTTAATCTATAAGATCACAACGCTCACGGCGCACGAGTGCATCTAACGGCAAAAAAAAAAAGATTGCTCCATTTTTATTCATTTTTTGAGACCAGCAGCCCATGACTTCACCAGATTTAGGAGACCACTAGACCGTGACTCCGCCCCCTTTAGGAGACCAGCAGCCCATGACTCCGCCCCCTTTAGGAGACCAACAGGCCATGACTCCGCCCCCTTTAGGAGACCAACAGGCCATGACTCCGCCCCCTTTAGGAGACCAACAGGCCATGACTCCGCCCCCTTTAGGAGACCGGTAGCCCATGACTCCGCCCCCTTTAGGAGACCAGCAGCCCATGACTCCGCCCCCTTTAGGAGACCGGTAGCCCATGACTCCGCCCCCTTTAGGAGACCAGCAGCCCATGACTCCGCCCCCTTTAGGAGACCAACAGCCCATGACTCCGCCCCCTTTAGGAGACCGGTAGCCCATGACTCCGCCCCCTTTAGGAGACCAGTAGCTCATGACTCCGCCCCCTTTAGGAGACCAGTAGCCCATGACTTATTTTCACTAAGATTTAGTTATGATAGTCTAGGTCTACTCCCCTCTGAATCCGGGGTTAGCTGTTATCAACATCCATGGTCTGTAGGTTGATCTGCTGACCTCTGACCTGGATGATGTCATCTCTGTAGGTTGACCTGCTGACCTCTGACCTGGATGATGTCATCTCACTAAAGCTCCGGCTAGTTGAGATAAAAATGGACCTGAATGCTGAAGCGGAATGATTATTATCAGAATGAGCCGGGCAGCGGTCAGAGATGACATCATCCAGGTCAGAGGTCAGCAGGTCAACCTACAGAGATGACATCATCCAGGTCAGAGGTCAGCAGGTCAACCTACAGAGATGACATCATCCAGGTCAGAGGTCAGCAGGTCAACCTACAGAGATGACATCATAGCACTAGCCTATCATGAGTAAATATTGGTGACATGAAGGAGTTTCACCACAATCAGGACTCGCGTTAAACTCCGGGTAACCATAGCAACAAGAGCAGTGATGCTAAAAACCAGAGAGCGATGACGATGATGAGGACGGACTGAGACACACACATAGACACACTGTACATAATACACACTCTCTCTCTCCTCTGTGTGTGTGTGTTCATATTGTCGTCTCTCTCCTATTGACTGACTCTAATGAATGAATATCCGCCTCCAAAAGAGTGTGTGTTGCCTGTGTGTGTGTGTGTGTAGCAGAGAGTTATTGATTGTAGCTGCTCTGCATCGGCTCAGTGATGAAGACGCTGCGTGTGTGTGTGTGTGTGGTATTCCTCCTGACGACTCTCTCTCTTTGACCCACTGAGAATCTCCTCATTTATTTAGTTTCTCCTCCTTTTTTCAGCCTCTTTCATTCATTTTCATTCTATTATGACTTCTTTTTCTTCTCCTTCCTCTCCTCCTCCTCCTCCTCCTCTGATCTTTCCTTTATACATTTATCTATTTTCTCTCTCCTCCTTCCTTTTATTTCTCCCTCTTCTCTTCTTTCTGCTTTTTTCATCCTCTCTTCCCTCTCTCTCCTCCCTCCTCCATTTTCACCTTCCTGTTTTCTTCTAGTCTCTCTTTCCTCTCCTTTTCTTTCTTTCTTTCTTTCTTTCTTTCTTTCTTTCTTTCTTTCTTTCTTTCTTTCTTTCTTTCTTTCTTTCTTTCATCATCTCTTCTCTCCTCCTCCATCTTTCTTTCTTTTACTCTCTCATCTGTCTCCTCTTCTTCTCCTCCTCATCTTTCCTTTATTTATTTATCTTTTTCCATTTCTCTTTCCTTCGTTCCTCAACCCCCCCTCCTCAGACTTTTGTCTTTGTCACCTTCCTCCACTTTCACCTTCTCCTCTCTCTTGCCTCCTCCTAATTTCTTCCTCCCCTCTCCTCCTCCTCCTCCCTCCCCCCCCCCCCCCCCCCCCCTCTGCCCCCCCCCCCCCCCCCCCCCCCCCGTTGACCTTTGCAGTAATTGACCCATCAGTTGCTCTTCTACAGTTTAGTGTTGGAGGTTTTGACTTCCTGTCAGAGAGTCTCCACATCTGCTGCAGGACGCCGCACAAACAACCCTGACCTTTGGAGCATCCTGACACCCGGCCCGCGCGCGTGTGTCTGTGTGTGTGTGCGTGCATGTGTGTCTGTGTGTGTGTTTATACGACTGACCGCTCACCATGTGACTGTACATCGTTGTGTGTTTGTGTGTGTGGCTGCACATGTGCATACGGTTTGTGTGTTTGACAGTGTTTCAGCCTTTGTGTGTCTGTCTGACAGTCTGTTGCATGTGTGTGATGGATTGTGTGTGCACGTCTGTGTGTGTGTGTGTGTGCTGGGGTATGTGTTGGTATGTGTGTGTGTGTGTGTGTGTGTGACCCCCTCCGACACCTGGTTATTCATTATGCATGCAGAGAGCAGCAGACACCAAAATGCCACACTTCATGAGCCGGTCTACAATCAAGACACACACACACACACACACATGCGCACACATACCAACACATACGCAAACACACAAACACACACACAACTTCTCCCACCCTCACACTCACCATAAACAAACACACATACAGGTTTTACACAAGCTTTACACTCACAAACACACACACCTACATATTAAGAACTCACACCTGAGGACGCACAACTTGTATGCACACACACACAGACACACACACACACATGCTTTACATTCTGTATAAATTTCCTCTCTCTCCAGTTATTAAAATATAAATTATGGCATTTTTTATAAGACCCACAAACTTTCTTACGGCTCACAAGGTGCAATTTACTATGTGTGTGTCTGTGTGTGTGCGTCTGTGTGTGTATGTCTGTCCGTGCGTCACCTTTAAGAAGCAGTTCATGATTATTAATGGAGGTGAATGTAAAGCCGGTGCAGCTTCAGCCTCTGCAGCCAGAAGAAGTTAATTATAGAGATCAGATGTTGTTTCCTGGTATTTTATTCTGAAAATCCAGAGACACAAACTTTGTCCTTCAGAGTAAAAGCCTCGTCACATTAACTGCACTGCAAAAACTCCAAATCTTACCAAGAATATTTGTCTTATTTCGAGGCAAAATGTCATTTCTAGTCAAAACAAATCTAATTTTACCTAAAATAAGACTTTTTTCTGACACTTTTTACTTCTTTCAAGCAGATTTTCACTTGAAATAAGTAGAAAAATCTGAGAGTGGAGCAAGTTTTTCTTCCTTATTACAAGCACTGGCAGATTTTTCTACTTATTTCAAGAGAAAATTAGTTTGAAACAAGTGAAAATGATCTAAAAACAAGTTAATTTTAGGTGATGAGTCTTATTTTAAGTGGAAAGAGTTTAGTTTTGACAGAAATGAGACAAATATTTGTGGAAACATTTAGAGTTTTTGCAGCGTGGATGTGTTTCTGCTGCTGCTGCTGCTGTGAATCTGTTCATTAAGAGGAGAAAAAAGCACATTTAACTAATGGCATATGTTGTTGTTGTTGTTGTTGTTGTTGTTGTTGTTGTTGTGGTGCGTTGGGGTTCCTCCCGTGAGGCGGCGGCTCAGCAGATCGCCACTCGCATGTCTGATGAGTCTCAGTGTCTTATAGAATCTATAATCAGTCTGAGCTCATCAGGACCAGGCTGCAGGCGGAGGGTCAGAAGGTCTGAGGACACAAAAACTACACGTTGTCCAGAAGGAAATGAATTTAAAAACTTTATGTAGAAGAAATCTGACTTTTTATGAACAGTATTTCGTTAGAATAAACAAAGTATGACAGAGATGGAACTGTAACTGTTGTGTTGTGAAGCATCAGCTGTAGTTTCCTGTGATGTCACTCACACCCTCCTGTTCTTGTCTGTGTGTGTGTGTGTGTTCACATCCACTGAACACACACACACAGATAAAGTGCAGCTTTGTACAGAACAACCTCCTGCTCAGCGACAGAGAGAGAGAAAGAGGAGGAGGAGGAGAGTGAATAGAGAAATGAGAGGATAAAGAGCAGACGGAGAGAGAAATAAACGAGACAGTCAATTAGAGAGACAGAGGCTAACAGAGAGGGGGAGGGGGGGGGCAAGGGGGAGGGAGAGGGGAGCAGCAGGAGTCGTCTCTCGTTATGATCCGTCTCGTCTCTTTGTAGCAGCTGACGGGTTTATGATGCGGCTGCTGGCCGGGCTAATGGCTGCCTCCATTATACTGAGACACACTGACCCCCACTGCACATAAACACACAACTCACACACACACACACACACTCTCACACAGACCCCTCCCACCACACATACCCCACCCCCAACCCCACTACACCCCCCCAAGCCTGGCCCGGCCCATACAGCTCCTTCACAATAAAGGTAGATGTTTGTGTTAAAGCTCCTTCAAAATAAAGGTAGATGTTTGTGTTAAAGCTCCTTCAAAATAAAGGTAGATGTTTGTATTAAAGCTCCTTCAAAATAAAGGTAGATGTTTGTGTTAAAGCTCCTTCAAAATAAAGGTAGATGTTTGTGTTAAAGCTCCTTCAAAATAAGGGTAGATGTTTGTGTTAAAGCTCCTTCAAAATAAAGGTAGATGTTTGTGTCAAAGCTCCTTCAAAGTAAAGGTAGATGTTTGTGTTAAAGCTCCTTCAAAATAAAGGTAGATGTTTGTGTTAAAGCTCCTTCAAAATAAAGGTAGATGTTTGTGTTAAAGCTCCTTCAAAATAAAGGTAGATGTTTGTGTTAAAGCTCCTTCAGAATAAAGGTAGATGTTTGTGTTAAAGCTCCTTCAGAATAAAGGTAGATGTTTGTGTTAAAGCTCCTTCAAAATAAAGGTAGATGTTTGTGTCAAAGCTCCTTCAAAATAAAGGTAGATGTTTGTGTCAAAGCTCCTTCAAAATAAAGGTAGATGTTTGTGTTAAAGTTCTTTCAAAGTAAAGGTAGATGTTTGTGTTAAAGCTCCTTCAAAATAAAGGTAGATGTTTGTGTTAAAGCTCCTTCAGAATAAAGGTAGATGTTTGTGTTAAAGTTCTTTCAAAGTAAAGGTAGATGTTTGTGTTAAAGCTCCTTCAAAATAAAGGTAGATGTTTGTGTCAAAGCTCCTTCAAAATAAAGGTAGATGTTTGTATTAAAGCTCCTTCAAAGTAAAGGTAGATGTTTGTGTCAAAGCTCCTTCAAAATAAAGGTAGATGTTTGTGTTAATGCTCCTTCAAAATAAAGGTAGATGTTTGTATTAAAGCTCCTTCAAAATAAAGGTAGACGTTTGTGTTAAAGCTCCTTCAGAATAAAGGCAGATCAATATTTAGTTCTGATAGTCTAGTGCTATTCCCCTCTGCATCCGGGGTCAGCTGTTATCAGCATCCGGGGTCTGTAGGTTGACCTGCTGACCTCTGACCTGGATGATGTCATCCTTCCTCTCCTCAGCCTGGACTCACTAAAGCTCTGGATAGTTGCACTAAAAATGGATCCGAATGCCGAAGTGGAATGTTTATTATCAGAATGATGATGACATCATCCAGGTCAGAGGTCAGCAGGTCAACCTACAGACCCCGGAGAGAGAGATCTTCTCATGGACCAACCTTTTCAAAATAAAAGCAGAGTATAGAACCACTTGAGTCTCAGTGAGTTGATGATGCAGATCCGTGTGGACGGATCACGAGCTCCCAGTCTGTCGTCTCCATCTGCACGCCAACCGCCAGCTGTTAGACTCAGGTTAGTCGTCACTTAACAGCAGGACGCTCCTCACACTGACGTCTGACGACAACAACAACAACAACAACAACAACAACAACAACATCGACTGCGACTCCTCAGATGATCCTTCAATTTTTACCACTTCCATGAACCCTGGACAAAATGTAGACATCAGTTACTCCCAAAATATGTGTGATAGATATCGGGCTGGGTCTGGACTAAACATGAAAACCACTTTAGACATTGGTTTCAAAATGTTTAACCCCTTCCTGGCCAGTTGTTTCAGCTGCAAAAACGCATGTTTTCTACCTGGCTCTATGTGCTTTATGGCTGGTGACAGTGTTTGAGTGATAAAAAGAGAGATATCCAAAATCCCCTTGGTGAAAACTTCTCACTATAACATGTCAACAAAATAAAACAAGAATTCTGAAAGTAGCTTTATCCATTGTTCTGATTTTAGTCATGGAAATTAGTGCATATTTCATTAGATATCGCCTCATTTACATATTTAAACATAAAATTTGACAAAACTTGTAATACAAAAAATATTTGTCTTAATGTGAGTGATGAACTTGGGAAGTTTCATGGTGAAATCTGTTAATTAAAATTTTTAATTTATTTTTACATTAAAAAGCACCTCCAGGGAAGAAGGGTCATGGGTGTGGTCAAAATTCATTACGGGTCCAAAATATTGGACTTTCATTCTAAAATTTGGGACATCCAGAGTTCATCCAAAGATACACCTCCTCGCCAAAAGTCACGGCCCGGTGACCTTTCATTTGACCTGGGGGGGGGGGGGGTAGAGGTGGACTACAGCCGTGCACAGTGGGACTGAACTAAAGCAAAGTGTATTAAACACAGAACGCTCTATTACATGGACCACAACATGTACACATAGGGTGATAATTGTTATTTGCCCCCCCCCCCCTCATGCCCTCCCCCTCCCAGTTGGAGCCTTTCCAGCCTTTTTGCTCCACATCTCATCTTAAAGCTGCTGCTGCTGCTTCAACATAATGAACTTGTCAAGCGTCGCTTCAGCTCCTCTCGCCGCCCAAAACCCGTGGCGTTTGGTTTGCTGTCATCCCCCCCCCCCAACCCCCCCTCAACCTCCCCACCGCCCGCCCCTCCAGAAAGAAACACTACCTAAGAAAACACAAAACAAAAAAAAAACCCAACAACCTCTCGCCGCGCATGCTCGCACTTAATAAAGGCAGAGTAATTCCAGCAGCTGCGAGATGTGTGAGATGTTTTGATTCCCTCGGTTTCAGTGTAAAGAGAAAAAAAGTGGAGCGACAGAGGGAGAGGGAAACAGCAGTAATTATAAAACTAATTACAAAATGCTGATGATGCCCATAGGCTTTGCATAACTAAATTTAGACGAGGAAATTGCTTTCGGCTCCCGACGACGTGGCTGCCGGCTGGCCGCGCCGCGCCGCCCCGCTCGTTTTTATTTTATTTTTTTTAAATATACATTTTTCTCCTTGGTCTCTTCTTGTCCTCCACGCTGTCGCACACTCACACAGCAAGGAGGGGGAAAATAATCACCATGGAAACAATTACTCCAACACCTTTCACCCCTCTCCTCTTTCTATCTGTTTATTTATTTTGTCGGCAAACACAAAACCGCTGCAGGAAGTGTAGTTGTTGTCGTCCAACGCCGTGTTGTTGTAATGACAGAGAGAATCAGGCCGTCGTCTTCCTCTCTGCAGGTTTGCATGTGAAATGACATGTTTTTGTTTCTCCCTCCGAGCGGCGACGCACATTTTGTCATCACAGCCGAGTTGTGTGATTGCAGTGGAGGAGTCCGACGGGTCCGTCCAGGCCGGTCGTGTACGTGGTGATGACTGTTATTTCCGTGGCGATGAGGCCGAAGCGGCTCCGTGATGGACTCAGTTTGGGAAGATTGGTTAGAAAAAACAAAACACAACTGGCCACAAACAGGCACTTTGAGTTGTTGACGCTCGTTTCACAGGGTTTTTTTGTTTAGTTTTTTGTCTTTAACAACACGACGAGTCGCTGCAAATTCACACAAAATGAATAAAATGCAAGTTTTCTTTCATGGACGTCAACAAAACACGTTTATAGACGTGATTACCGTTCATTTTTGCTTTTTTTCAAACTGTTGATAGCAGCAGGTTTGTTACCTTTAATTGTCGGTGCAAGCTATTTTTAGAACAGTGGAGCAGAGCCGTGAGCTGCTCAGAGCTACACTACGGAGGCTCCTCTTGGTTTCATAAAACTCATCAAATACACAATCCAACAACTCCACAACGCTCTGGTGGACAAGTTGTGACCTGCACATTCACCACGCTATGAGATAATAACACAACGTTACCACACAGAGTTGTTTTAGAGGGAAATTCATGTAAAACCTCTGATGCACGTTGCCTTCAGGGACAGTTGTTCATCAACAGTCTCTGTATTTCCCTCTAAAACAACTCTGTGTGGTAACGTTGTGTTATTATCTCATAGCGTGGTGAATGTGCAGGTCACAACTTGTCCACCAGAGCGTTGTGGAGTTGTTGGATTGTGTATTTGATGAGTTCGATGAGGGAAACCAAGAAATCTCATGAGCCTCCGTAGCGTAGCTCTGAGCAGCTCACGGCTCTGCTCCGCCGTTGTAAAAATAGCTTGCACTGACAATTAAAGGAACCTACTGCTATGACTATAGGGGTTATGGTGATGGGACAATTTGACAAAATGTTGAACTATCCCTTTAACATCCTGAAAATCTGATTTGTTGACAATGCTCAGACAATGTGAACTGTCACACTTTTTTTTTTTGAAAGTTAATGTTAACACACCTGTAGAGGAGGATCCAGATGTTTGTTGTTGAAGGAACTGTTGAGAACGTTTCCAGGTCGTCTGAGGACCAGCGAGTGTTGATTTCAGGGTTTTCAGGAGGTTTTGTTCAAGAGGCTTTTGTGTCTTCATGATTATTTCCATGTGTGTTTTGGCTGCAGGAGGTTGTTTAGAGCGGCTCCAGGTGTTTTCAGAGCCGTCACAGAGGGAGGAGACGACTCCAGGGAATCAGCTGATCACTCAGTACTAAGAGGAAGTTGGTGGTTGTTTGTTTGGAGGAGCATTAAGGGTTTTTGTTTACAGGGATTTGAGATGCATTTTGTTGAGTTCAAGGCGTGATTTGAAAGGTTTAGAGAAGGTTTTTGTCGAGGTTCAGGGGAGTTGAGTGTTGTTTTCTCAGAAGCTTCAGAGGGATTTGAAGTTCTAGTCGTGTTTGGAGGTTTTTACAATGAGCTTCAGTGTGGTTTTGAGTAGGGATTAGATTAGTTTAACCAGGATTTTAAGATGGTTTTGAATAGTTTTAGGTTCTTTCATGTCTTACAGGCGTCGCTGGAAGGGGTTTGACCTTTCTGTGGTGGTCAAAGACAGGTCAAGGAGGATTTCGGGGAAGATGCAGATGTTATTTTACTGCATCTTTCAGCAGCTGGATGTAGTTTATGGACATTTAAAATGGTTTTTAGTGTTTTACTGAGTCGATAAAGACGGTTACATAGGTTATAGGTCCAAATACATTCATCCAGCCGTCTTTATACGCATCGATGTGATTGGTTCTTATGTTATGTAACACTAAAACCTACCAAGGTGATGATTATTGGTGTTTTATAAGGAGTTGGCAGTATTGTTGGAAGGGTTCATGTGGATTCCAGTGTTTTTCATTGTAGTTAAACATGTTTTTTTGTGGGTGTCACATGTTTTAAAGGTCTTACCAAAGTCTTTTATGTAACAGGAAGTGCATCGTTCAAGGAGTTTCAGGGGGTCACATCAGGAACTGGAAGGTGTTTTGAAAGAGTTTAAAGAGTCTGTGAAAGGTTTTCAGGCGTCGAGAAGGTTTTCTTTGAGGATCTCCGGGATCTCAACCCGGTAATTGAAGACAAACAACATAAAACTCCTCGGCGGGCTTCGGCGTCTTCATGTGTTGGTTTTGATGGTTTCTTTCCCATCATGCTCCCCTGTCATCCTGTATTTCTGGGAAGCCCCCACAGTGACTGGTATCACTCGATATTGATCACGGTGAGACGCTTGTGAAGGACGTTTACCCATTAGAGCTGATGTCCTTACTAACCCACTTATACATCTAATGTCCTTTTCTAATCTGTTTATCCCGCGTTCCCTCCATACCAGACAAATGGGACATTATTGGCTTATGTAGCGCACACTGTACAGCCCTCAGCAGTCAATCATCCCCTCTAATATTCAGAAAGCCGAGCTTTGACACTGAATTAAAACCGACATGAAAAGCGTGTGTTGAACAAAGTAAAGTATTTCCAATCAGGTGTAATTGGCTTGTCGGAGCCAGCGGTGATATATGTTGGTAATTAGTTAAGCGGCCCGAGTTTGTCTCAAAGGGTGTTTTTTATTTTTTAATTATTTTCCTCTCCCCTCCTCCCCCTGTTCCCCCTCCCCCCTCCCCCTCCTCCTCCTCCTCCTCCTGCAGCTGATCGTGAATCAAAATGTCAGAATAAACTGGGGAATAAGGAGCTTTTTAAAAGAGCCGCAGCACCGATTGCCAATACACATGATTGGACTGGACGGGGGCCGAGGGAGTCGGCGGGGATGTGGAGTTTTACCCATCAAATGCTCCTGGTGTCTGGGGTCCATACCCACCAATAAATATAGGAATATAGTTACCATGGAAACTGTGTATGTGCATGCCGACGGAGGCAACATATAGGCGTTACTAAACAGAAACATGTCGCAAAGGCCTCAGATCTGTCAACTTCACTCTGATTTTTCTTGTTTTTTTTGTGTTGCTCAGCAGGAAACGTTGTGTTGTTTTGTGTAATTTAATGTAAAAATCTAAATGAGTTCACTCCAACGGCTGGTCCAGACTGAGCTGCAGAGGAGAAATTATTTTAGGGAAATTAACTGCAAACAATCAAAGTTGAACGTTTCATTAATTCAGGAAGTCGTCCACTGTTGCAAAAACAAATTTCTTCCTTCAGATTGCCTGTTTTAATTGTACTGATAAAAAAGTGGTTGTAATTAGGATTGTTGCATTGTTTGTATGTTTGATAATAAATATTCTGCAGTTACAGCAGCGGAGGAGGAGAAGGTGACATCGTGATTAAAGCTCCTCATCCGTTCTAATCCAGGTTAACAGAAATAAACTCTATATATCTTTATTTGGCCTCTTGCTCCTCTGGGTTTGGTGTCGTCTGCAGGATGAACGACTGCAGTTGTAGGTTTGGACGCCATGTTTCTGCTGCGACCAGTTTGTCGTGACGCTGTGAGGTCATCGACAAGTTTGCATGAATAAAAATCAGTTTGATCGATCGTCAGCTGATCCAACAACGACCGCCATTGATGCACACACGCACACTAGAGAGCAGGAAATATAGATTCATCCGCTGATTAAAATAGTTCCCAACAAACGTCGGATTAAAATGACTGTTATTTTTAATGAACTGACATATTGATCAGATATTTAATCAATTACTGTATATATTTGTCTGATCGATATGAACCGACTCAGACAGAACAGAGAAAACAGGAAGTCCTGAGAGGCGGATTAATACGTCTGTGGTTTTTTGTCTCTTCATTTTCTATAAAGTTTTGAACTGAGAACTTTATTATTATTATTGATTATTATAAGATAAGATAAAAATCCTTTGTTTGTCCTGCTCTGGGGAAATACACAAACTTACAGCAGCAAATAACAGTGAACAGAATATACAGGAAAATATTAAAATATGTTAAAAAAAAGAAACATGTTGTATAATATACAGTAGATTAATGTACTATTAATGTCTGAAGGATCTGTAACATCGATGCTGCACCAATCAGAGCTCACTCTCTCTCTCTCTGGCGCTCACACACACACACAGAATAAATAACATGATAAACATGTGGAGACACACACACACACACACACACACACACACACACACACACACACACACACACACACACACACACACACACACACACACTGCACTCAGATCGAAACCAATGGATTTAATGGATTTTTACAATTTAAAATTGTAAGAGGGGAGAGTTGGAGGACACAGAGAGAGAGAGAGAGAGAGAGAGATGAATGAATCAGGAAGAGAGAGAGAGAATTAGATAAACTGTAGAAGGAGAGAGAGAGAGGGAGCGGGCGAGCGAGCGTGTGTGTGCTGGGCCGTGAAGCGTTCAGCTGTCCCTCCATCTGAACGCTCCGTTAGCGCTGGAGCCATTTCTTAATAACACTCATAACTGCTCTCTGAAACACTCCTCCTCCTCCTCCCTCCATCTCTGCTCCTCTCCTCCTCTCCTCTCTCTGTGTCCTCCTTCATCACTCCATCATCCAGCTTCATGACCTCATGACTTCCTGTTTCTATGTTCAGACCACGCAGACTTAATGTGTGTGTGTGTGTGTGTGTCTCTTGTATTTATTCACCTGTCGGTTCAGGTGTGAGAGTTATTATTATTATTCCCATATTATTATCATCATAAGGAGTATTAGGGCCAGCCACAAAAAAAAAGAAAGAAAAAAAGCCAGGCGAGAAAAAAATAAAATAATCCAGCCCCCAAAAAACCCAGCATGTTATTTGAATGAGAGTTATTTTTATCATGTTTTTCACGCCCTATCACCGTTTAGACAAATCTGAAATGACTGAAGAAACATTAATATGTCTGTGTGTGTGTTTTGTGTTGCTATGTGTTGTATTTATTCCGTCTAGAAAGCATCAGTGGCTGCAGCTGACAGGGACAGCTAACGGTAGCTAAGCTAATGGCAGCAGCTAAGCTAACATCAGGACGTCAGCTGTTAAAACCCTGCCGTTGTCGGACACGACATGAAACTACTCCAGTAGCTCAGTCATGTTGTAACTCAGATATCTGCTGGAAGAAATATTTTTTCATGGGCCGTTTATTGAGTCACTAAAGTTAAACAGGTAGGCTAGGCTAGGCTAACGGTTAGCCCTGCCAATCTATGACTAATTACAAAAACGTGCACACATATAAATAGTAAGGTTTGTCCAGTCATTGGTTTTATAGACTTTACAAACAACAGATTAGTCTAAACGGTGATATAGTGACGTGAAAAAATGTATTAGCCTATAGTGAAACTCTCGTCTGTCACTAGTTGGTTTTCTAGTAGGCTAGTTGTAAACAAGGCGATTCGTTCTATTGACTTAAACTCACCTAAACCGTTCAACCACTGAATTTTAACCTGAGTTTGATTCTCAGAAACTGAACACAACGTTTTATTGACGGCTAATTTATCGTTGATTGAGTCGATTCCTTAATTTCAAGCGTCAGGAAGCTGCGCTAACTCTGATTAGCATGTGTATGAGATTTCCCAGGCGCAGCTAGCACCGAGCTAATTAGCACAAACACACATGCTGTCTGTCTCCTAATGAAGCCGTCTCCATCTCCATCCCTCCTCCCCTCTCTCTCCATCCTCTTTCCCACACTCCTTACCCGTGTCTCCTCTCTTTCTTTATTCCCTCTCTTCCTCCCTCCCTCCTTCATGTCCTCCTTTTCCCAAACCAAAGACAAGCTGCTGTTAAACTAATTGCAGCTGTTGTTTTTTAACTACAAATCTTTTTCTATTGTACATTAACATGTCGAAGATGAAAAAAAAAAACGTTGCTTTGAGGCTAAAAGCAGAGAAAGTTCATTTTGAAGCCATCTGTCCCTCAGGACGCTGATTAATTTGTCGCCGGCTGCCTGTCACTCAAACCGTTTGATCTGCTCACTTACTAATTGATTTTTTTTTATTTTTTCTGTTGGAGAAAAAAAAAACACAGAGCTAAATTGACTTTGATGAGGTTGTTGATCAGAAGAACTTTTTGTTTTTTTTACTACGTAGCAGCATGTTGAGTCTCGTCTGAATCAAAGAGACGGGTGAGCGAACGCCGCGGACGCTCGCTAGCTCGCACTCCTCCGCTCGCTGTCGATACGACTTCGTCTCTGCAGAGTTCGATTCTCTCAGGGAGGAAAAGTTTCACAAACTGTTCAGACAGACTCGCAACATCTTAAAGCTGCGTTCACAACCGGGTTCACTGTGAGTGTCACACTCAGCCGTTGTTGTTTCAGCTCCCTACTGACCTTTGAACCAAGGCCAAAACCACCATATACTTTAACCTCTTAGTGCCCTGTTGTGTTGCCACGATGAGGGCAACAAAGTAACGAAGTCCAAACCCAACTTTCCACCAACAACTGTTGCTGGCACATGGAGCACAAAGGGATCCAGTGACATCATCGTGTGCCTTGTGAACGCCCTGACAGAGGTTCAATACCTGTATCTCCACACCAGATAGTTGGACCTCTATTTAGAAATAACTTCTCCTCCCACCGATGGCCTTATTTGCTGCTGCAGCCACACAGAGACATCAGCAGAAACTACAGACTTTTGATCCAGTTACAAGTTCTTTGTAGAGGCTTCAAGGAAAACTGTGTGTTGTGCATGAAGAACAGTTTTTATCATATCAATTATGTGATTAAATTCTGGTTCTGGTACTGGTTCTGGTACCGGTTATGGTACTGGTTCTGGTACCGGTACTGGTTCTGGTACCGGTTCTGGAACTGGTACTGGCTCTGGTACTGGTTCTGGTACCGGTTTTGGAATCGGTTATGGTACCAGTTCTGGTACCAGATCGGTTCTCGGCTGGTACCAGTCCGGTTCTGGTACTGGTTCTGGTACCGGTTATGGTACTTGTTCTGGTACTGGTTCTGGTACCGGTTCTGGTACTGGTATCGGTTCTGGTACCGGTACTGGTTCTGGTACCGGTTCTGCTACCGGTTCCGGTACCGGTACCGGTTCTGGTACTGGTATCGGTTCTGGTACTGGTTCTGGTACCGGTTCTGGAATCGGTTCTGGTACTGGTATCGGTTCTGGTACCGGTCCGGTTCTGGTACTGGTTCTGGTACCGGTTCTGGTACCGGTTCTGGTACTGGTATCGGTTCTGGTACCGGTCCGGTTCTGGTACTGGTTCTGGTACCGGTCCGGTTCTGGGACTGGTACTGGTTCTGGTACCGGTTCTGGTACTGGTACCGATTCTGGTACCGGTCCGGTTCCGGTTCTGAACTGGTTCTGGTACCGATTCTGGTACCGGTCCGGTTCCGGTTCTGAACTGGTTCCGGTACCGGTTCTCTGGTATTGATTCTGGTACTGGTTCTGGTACCGGTTCTGGTACCGATTCTGCTACCGGTTCTGGTACTGGTACCAGTTCTGGTTCCGGTTCTGGTACTGGTTCTGGAACTGGTACTGGTTCTGGTACCGATTCTGGTACTGGTTCTGGAATCAGTTCTGGTACTGGTATCGATTCTGGTACCGGTCCGGTTCCAGTTCTGAACTGGTTCTGGTACCGGTTCTGCTTCAACTGGTGGAAGGATGGAGGGATGGAGCAGAGAGGAAGGATGGAGCAGAGAGGAAGGATAGAGCAGAGAGGAGGGATGGAGCAAAGAGGAGGGATGGAGCAGAGAGGAAGGATGGAGCAGAGAGGAGGGATGGAGCAGAGAGGAAGGATGGAGCAGAGAGGAGGGATGGAGCAGAGAGGAAGGATGGAGCAGAGAGGAAGGATGGAGCAGAGAGGAGGGATGGAGCAGAGAGGAAGGATGGAGCAGAGAGGAGGGATGGAGCAGAGAGGAGGGATGGAGCAGAGAGGAAGGATGGAGCAGAGAGGAGGGATGGAGCAAAGAGGAGGGATGGAGCAGAGAGGAAGGATGGAGCAGAGAGGAGGGATGGAGGGATGGAGCAGAGAGGAAGGATGGAGGGATGGAGCAGAGAGGAGGGATAGAGGGATGGAGCAGAGAGGAGGGATGGAGCAGAGAGGAGGGATGGAGCAGAGAGGAGGGATGGAGCAAAGAGGAAGGATGGAGCAGAGAGGAGGGATGGAGCAAAGAGGAGGGATGGAGGGATGGAGCAGAGAGGAAGGATGGAGGGATGGAGCAGAGAGGAGGGATGGAGCAGAGAGGAAGGATGGAGCAGAGAGGAGGGATGGAGGGATGGAGGGATGGAGCAGACCATGTTCAGAAACAATTTTGGAGCAGAAGGAAGGATGAATGGAGGGATGGAGCAGAGATTGGAGGGATGGAGGGATGGAGCAGAGAGGAGGGATTAAGGGATGGAGCAGAGAGGAAGGATGGAGCAGAGAGGAAGGATGGAGGGATGGAGCAGAGAGGAGGGATGGAGCAGAGAGGAGGGATGGAGCAGAGAGGAGGGATGGAGGGATGGAGCAGAGAGGAAGGATGGAGGGATGGAGCAGAGAGGAGGGATAGAGGGATGGAGCAGAGAGGAAGGATGGAGCAGAGAGGAGGGATGGAGGGATGGAGGGATGGAGCAGAGAGGAGGGATGGAGCAGAGAGGAGGGATGGGGGGATGGAGCAGAGAGGAAGGATGGAGGGATGGAGCAGAGAGGAGGGATAGAGGGATGGAGCAGAGAGGAAGGATGGAGCAGAGAGGAGGGATGGAGGGATGGACGGATGGAGCAGAGAGGAGGGATGGAGCAGAGAGGAGGGATGGAGCAGAGAGGAAGGATGGAGCAGAGAGGAGGGATGGAGCAGAGAGGAGGGATGGAGCAGAGAGGAAGGATGGAGCAGAGAGGAAGGATGGAGGGATGGAGCAGAGAGGAGGGATAGAGGGATGGAGCAGAGAGGAGGGATGGAGCAGAGAGGAAGGATGGAGGGATGGAGCAGAGAGGAAGGATGGAGGGATGGAGCAGAGAGGAGGGATAGAGGGATGGAGCAGAGAGGAGGGATGGAGCAGAGAGGAGTGATAGAGGGATGGAGCAGAGAGGAGGGATGGAGCAGAGAGGAAGGATAAAGGGATGGAGCAGAGAGGAAGGATGGAGCAGAGAGGAGGGATGGAGGGATGGAGGGATGGAGCAGAGAGGAGGGATGGAGCAGAGAGGAGGGATGGAGCAGAGAGGAGGGATGGAGCAGAGAGGAGGGATGGAGCAGAGAGGAAGGATGGAGCAGAGAGGAGGGATGGAGGGATGGAGCAGAGAGGAAGGATGGAGCAGAGAGGAGGGATGGCATGAAAAGATCAGAGACAGCAGTATTGACCAGACTCATGTCAACACACTTCCTGTCTGGAACGGTATGCGCAAGATTCAAATCATGAGTAAAAAGAAAAGAAAAGAAAAAAACGAAGAACGGCGGAGCAGAGCCGTGAGCTGCTCAGAGCTACGTTATGGAGGCTCATGGGATTTCTTTGTTTCCCTCATCAACCTCATCAAATACACAATCCAACAACTCCACAACGCTTGCGACTCTGCTCTGCCGTTCTAAAAATAGTTTGCACCGACAATTAAAGGTAACGAACCTACTGCTATGACTATAGGGGTTATGGTGATGGGCCAATTTGCCAAAAATGTTGAACTATCCCTTTAAGAAGCATCCAAAACCTCATAAGCAGGACTGAGGATGCTGTCACTGCATCGTCCCTTTTCAGTTAGACTTTTGTGTGAGTGTTGTATCTGTAACACACAAACACAGACAGCTTCAGAGCCACACATCCATCCAGATGTTGTTGTCGTCGTGCCGACGGCGGCCATGTTGGTTGTCAGACGATCAGACGTGACATGTGACCTAAATTAGAAGTGAAAACATCAGATCCATCAGATCAGCAGTGAAATATGAGACGCCTCGTTTCTGAGTTTTGTCACAATGTTGCATCACTCAGACACACACACAGCGCCGTCGCACACACACACAGATTTCAATACAAAGACAGCTGCATTTCAGTGTGTGTGTGTGTGTGTGTGTGTGTGTGTGTGCGTCAGGTCAGAAGCATCATGTTCTTCATTAACAGCTTCTGTTTCACTCTTTTCTTCTTCTCTGTTTTTGTGTGTTCATTCTTTTCTACACACAGACACACACACACACACACACACTGATAGCGTTGCTGTTAAGACTAATAAGAGTTTTGCGACTGCCTGTGTGTGTGTGTGTGTGTGTGTGTGTGTGTGTGTGGGACCTGATGTTATTAAATGATATCAACATCAAGGCTCATGTTTGAAGTTTAACTTCCCTTTTTGTTCTCTCGCTACACACACACAGACACACACAGACACACACACACTGATGCAGAGGGCTGATAAACTGCCTCACACACACACACACACACACACACACACACACACACACACACACACACACACACACACACACACACACACACACAATCGCTGTGTGTGTGTGTGTGTTTCCTATCAGTGCTCTGTGTCTCAGTGCGGGGATGAGAACCATACATCATAGTTCTACTGTACCAGATAGCTTATCACACACACACACACACACACACACACACACACACACACACACACACACACACACACACACACACACACACACACACACACACACACACACACGATTTGCCGGGTTTAGATTAATTTGTCTGTTCCTCTGTGTGTTTGTGTGTGTGTAGTTTCTCTCTCTCAGGTGTGTCTGTTCCCATGGAAACACTTCCTGTTTCCTGTGTTTCATGTGTCATCTTCTTTGAAACCGTCCTACTACCTACTGTTTACTACATACTACATTATTATGTACTGTATACTTCATACTGAATGTAGTATTCAGTCTACTACTTTATCAGACCGACACCGTTCACACCGCAGTATACAAGTTTCCCAGAATGCATTTTGCAGCAACCGGTAGCGGTGGCTGTAAAACAGGAGAAAAGCTGTTTTATTTCCCGCTCTAGCCTGTTATGTCACTTTATTAAGTTTTAATATTTTTTCTGTTTAGATCCCAAATATCCGACCAGTTTATCCAAATGACGGCTGTTTAGAATTTTGCTCCGAGCTGCTGGGCCGGCCGACCTCCGTCCTCATCCCGGGGGAGAAAACCATCACTAATTAACTTCCCTGCAGGTTTTTAGAGGTTTACCAGCGGCTGGTTGAAGTATTTCTAGGAGATAAATGTTGGTCTGGTTGATGAAATCTAACAGCTGTATCAGTAGCATCAGTTAGTCTGGATGTAAAGTGAAGCTTCCTGTGTGTATTGGACAGAGGAGCAGCGCTGCCTCGGCTCTGGAGCCACCGACACAAACCACCACCTTTACATCAATAAATACATGTTTTACAGTGAAGCCATCAGTCTGCACTCTGAACCGACTGTGGTTACGGTTGGACGTCAGGGGCGCATTGCATTGTGGGATACAGTACACAATGTAGACTGTTTTTATTTTGCTTTTGTTTGCATACTGCATACTGCATTTTGGCCAAATCAGTACGTACTAGCAGTATAAGTATGCAGTTTCGAATACAACCTGTATATTTTAGAATATTTCCTTCAGTCTCAGTGTTTTGACCTCTCAGGGCCACCGTAGGTTTGACCTCTCAGGGCCACCATAGTTTTGACCTCTCAGGGCCACCGTAGGTTTGACCTCTCAGGGCCTCCGTAGGTTTGACCTCTCAGGGCCACCATAGTTTTGACCTCTCAGGGCCACCGTAGGTTTGACCTCTCAGGGCCACTGTTAGTTTTGACCTCTCAGGGCCTCCGTAGGTTTGACCTCTCAGGGCCACTGTTAGTTTTGACCTCTCAGGGCCACCGTAGTTTTGACCTCTCAGGGCCACCGTAGGTTTGACCTCTCAGGGCCTCCGTAGGTTTGACCTCTCAGGGCCACCGTTAGGTTTGACCTCTCAGGGCCACCGTAGGTTTGACCTCTCAGGGCCACCGTAGTTTTGACCTCTCAGGGCCACCGTTAGGTTTGACCTCTCAGGGCCACCGTAGGTTTGACCTCTCAGGGCCACCGTAGGTTTGACCTCTCAGGGCCACCGTAGTTTTGACCTCTCAGGGCCTCCGTAGTTTTGACCTCTCAGGGCCACCGTAGTTTTGACCTCTCAGGGCCACCGTAGTTTTGACCTCTCAGGGCCACCGTTAGGTTTGACCTCTCAGGGCCACCGTAGTTTTGACCTCTCAGGGCCACCGTTAGGTTTGACCTCTCAGGGCCACCGTAGTTTTGACCTCTCAGGGCCACTGTTAGCTTTGACCTCTCAGGGCCACTGTTAGGTTTGACCTCTCAGGGCCACCGTTAGGTTTGACCTCTCAGGGCCACCGTAGTTTTGACCTCTCAGGGCCACCGTTAGGTTTGACCTCTCAGGGCCACCGTAGTTTTGACCTCTCAGGGCCACCGTTAGGTTTGACCTCTCAGGGCCACCGTTAGGTTTGACCTCTCAGGGCCACCGTAGGTTTGACCTCTCAGGGCCACCGTTAGTTTTGACCTCTCAGGGCCACCGTTAGGTTTGACCTCTCAGGGCCACCGTAGTTTTGACCTCTCAGGGCCACTGTTAGTTTTGACCTCTCAGGGCCTCCGTAGGTTTGACCTCTCAGGGCCACCGTAGGTTTGACCTCTCAGGGCCACCGTTAGGTTTGACCTCTCAGGGCCACCGTTAGTTTTGACCTCTCAGGGCCACCGTTAGGTTTGACCTCTCAGGGCCACCGTAGTTTTGACCTCTCAGGGCCACCGTTAGTTTTGACCTCTCAGGGCCTCCGTTAGGTTTGACCTCTCAGGGCCTCCGTACTCACAGACTCTCAGACTGAACTGAATCGATAGAAGTGATGGGTCTTGTCTCTCAGATCACAGATGTAACAGTTTTGTCGTTGTCGTATTTTACAGTTTAATTACTTGTCGTCGTCTTGTTGTCGTTCATTAACGAGCGCGGCTCAGACTACAGTGTCGTTAACGATGTACAGTTTAATCACAAACCGCTGCTCGTCTGGTTAATGATGCTCCCTGGTGGGAGGCAGGCTGTCGCCAACACACACACACACACACACACACACACACACACACACACACACACACACACACACACACACACACACACACACACACACACACACACACACAGCTGATTGTTGCCGTATATCTGATGATATTTGAGTCTTTTAAGGTGGTATTTATAGTTTTTATTTTACACCTCAGTGCAACGTTCAGAACAAACTTTCTCCATCTTTACTTCCTATGCTTTTTTACTTTACTTCCTCTTCTCTCCATCCTCACTTCCTCTTTTTCACTACTTTGCTTCTCTCCATTTTTACTCTTCCCTTTTCACTACTTTACTTCCTCTTTTCTCCATCTTGACCTCTTCTATCCATCTTCACTTCCTCTTCTTCCCTGCTTTGCTTCCTCCTCACTCCATCTTTACTTGTTCTTTCTCTTCACTATTTCACTTCCTCTTCTCTTCATCTTTACTTCCTCTCCTCTCCCCCTTCACTTCTTTTACTCTTCTCTCTTGCTTCACAACTTATTCTCTCCTTTCTTTCTTTACTTCCTCTTATTTACCTCGTCCTCCTCTCTCTTTACCTCCTACTTCTCTCTATTTTTACCTCTTCTTCTCTCCATCTTTACATCCTCTTCTCTCCATCTTTACATCCTCTTCTATCCATCTTCACTTCCTCTTTTTCAATGCTTTACTTCCTCTTCACTTCATCTTCACTTCTATTACTCTTCTCTCCTTTCCCTCCTCTTCTCTCCATCTGTCTGTGTTTTTGTTTCATTGTGTTTCACTTTTTTCCAACCATTTTCTCTTCTGTTTACAAAGTTTCTCTCGCTCCCTCTCTGTCTTT
This sequence comes from Decapterus maruadsi, assembly GCA_030347415.2. NCBI lineage: Eukaryota > Metazoa > Chordata > Actinopteri > Carangiformes > Carangidae > Decapterus > Decapterus maruadsi. The sequence continues at coordinate 25,376,538 of CM064887.1, forward strand.
CTCCATTCCCTCAATTTCATGGCAGCACTATGTGTGTGTGTGCGTGTGTGTGTGTGTGTGTGCGTGTGTGTGTGTGTGTGTGTGTGCACGCTCCTGCTGTTGAGCTGTGGTGCTAATCGATTAACGCCAACATGTCTGAACCAGCATCGCATTAGTCAACGTCACACACCGCCACCTGCACAACACCGTGTGTGTGTGTGTTTCTGTGTGTGTGTGTGTGTTTCTGTGTGTGTGTGTGTGTGTGTGTGTGTGTGTGTGTGTGTGTGTGTGTGTGTGTGTGTGTGTGTGTGTGTGTGTGTGTGTGTGTGTGTGTGTGTGTGTGTGTGTGTGTGTGTGTGCAGAGTAGTTAAGGAAGACGGCCTGCAGGTGATTACACTCCTTTGGGATATGAAAGAAAGAGAGAGAGAGAGAGAGAGAGAGAGAGAGAGAGGAGGAAGGAAAATCCAGAGAAAGAGAAACCGGAGATGGAGAAACAGAGGAAGAAGGGATGATGGAGGGAAAGAAAAACGACAGGAAGTGGAGGAAAAAAATGGAGACATGACGACTCGACCGATATTTAATCAATTAATTATTAATAATCAGTCGTTTGTGTTTCACTAATTGCAGGTTAAATTCTTCACATCCATGTTTGTTAACGTCGTAATTAGAGAAACGATGTTTCACTTCAGACGAGGAGTCGGTGCTGAAGCTGCAGAGGTCGTCATGACGACTCGCTCTGGTCTGGTGTGGCCCAGTGGGCTCGTCCTATCAACGAGATGTGACTCCTCCTCCTCCTCTCTCCATCTTTACTTCCTCTTCTCTCCATCTTTACCTCCTCCTCTTCTCTCCATCTTTACCTCCTCCTCTCCATCTTTACCTCCTCCTCTTCTCTCCATCTTTACCTCCTTTTCTCTTCATCTTTACCTCCTCCTCTTCTCTTCATCTCTACCTCCTCTTCTCTCCATCTTTACCTCCTTTTCTCTCCATCTTTACCTCCTCTTCTCTCCATCTTTACCTCCTCTTCCCTCCATCTTTCTCCATCTTTCTCCTTTTCTCCATCTTTACCTCCTCCTCTCCATCTTTACCTCCTCCTCTTCTCTCCATCTTTACCTCCTCTTCTCTTCATCTTTACCTCCTCCTTCTCATCTTTACCTCATCCTCTTCTCTCCATCTTTACCTCCTCTTCTCTCCATCTTTTCCTCCTCCTCTCTCCATCTTTACCTCCTTTTCTCTCCATCTTTACCTCCTCTTCTCTTCATCTTTACCTCCTCTTCTCCATCTTTACCTCATCTTCTCTCCATCTTTACCTCCTTTTCTCTTCATCTTTACCTCCTCCTCTTCTCTTCATCTCTACCTCCTCTTCTCTCCATCTTTACCTCCTCTCTCCATCTTTACCTCCTCTTCTCTTCATCTTTACCTCCTCCTCTCTCCATCTTTACCTCCTCTTCTCTTCATCTTTACCTCCTCTTCTCCATCTTTACCTCCTCTTCTCTCCATCTTTACCTCCTCTTCTCTCCATCTTTACCTCCTCCTCTTCTCTTCATCTCTACCTCCTCTTCTCTCCATCTTTACCTCCTTTTCTCTCCATCTTTACCTCCTCCTCTTCTCCATCTTTACCTCCTCTTCTCCATCTTTACCTCCTCTTCTCTTCATCTTTACCTCCTCCTTCTCATCTTTACCTCCTCTTCTCTCCATCTTTACCTCCTCCTCTCTCCATCTTTACCTCCTCTTCTCTTCATCTTTACCTCCTCTTCTCTCCATCTTTACCTCCTCATCTCTCCATCTTTACCTCCTCCTCCTCTCCATCTTTACCCCCTCTTCTCTTCATCTTTACCTCCTCCTCTCTCCATCTTTACCTCCTCTTCTCCTTCTTTACCTCCTCTTCTCTCCATCTTTACCTCCTCTTCTCCTTCTTTACCTCCTCTTCTCCATCTTTACCTCCTCTTCTCTCCATCTTTACCTCCTCTTCTCTCCATCTTTACCTTCTCCTCTCCATCTTTACCTCCTCTTCTCTCCATCTTTACCTCCTCTTCTCTCCATCTTTACCTCCTCCTCTCCATCTTTACCTCCTCTTCTCTCCATCTTTACCTCCTCCTCTCCATCTTTACCTCCTCTTCTCCATCTTTACCTCCTCTTCTCTCCATCTTTACCTCCTCTTCTCTCCATCTTTACCTCCTCTTCTCTCCATCTTTACCTCCTCCTCTCTTCATCTTTACCTCCTCTTCTCTCCATCTTTACCTCCTCTTCTCTTCATCTTTACCTCCTCTTCTCTCCATCTTTACCTCCTCCTCTCTTCATCTTTACCTCCTCTTCTCTCCATCTTTACCTCCTCTTCTCTTCATCTTTACTTCCTCTTCTCTCCATCTTTACCTCCTCCTCTCTCCATTTTTACCTCCTCATCTCTCCATCTTTACCTCCTCTTCTCTCCGTCTTTACCTCCTCTTCTCTTCATCTCTACCTCCTTTTCTCTCCATCTTTACCTCCTCTTCTCCATCTTTACCTCCTCATCTCTCCATCTTTACCTCCCCTTCTCTCCACCTCTACCTCCTCTTCTCCATCTTTTCCTCCTCTTGCCTCCATTTTTACCTCATCCTCTTCTCTTCTCTCCATCTTTACTTTCTCCGCTCTTCATCTCTACCTCCTCCTCTTCATCTTTATCTCCTCCTTTTCATCTCTCTCTGGTGAATGAAATGATGAATAAATAATCAATAATTATCAGGTTATGATTCATAGGTTTGTCGTTCATTGTCGTTCATTGTACAAGTTGTTGAGCAGAGAAAAACAAACTTTAAACTTCATCTTTAGTTTTAAGGTGGACGTGGTCTGAGGCTGAGGTTGAACTGGATGAACTCTCTGCTTCTGGTTTTTGTGTCTAAACTGCCTTTACATGACCAAACAAGAAAAAAGAAAAAAGAAAAACCCTGGTGTTGATCTTCATTTCCACTTGTGAAGCCGCTCTCAGCAACAGGCCCGATGGATGAATCACATCACAACGAGTCAGATCCATTTCACAGAAAACAACACTCACTCCTTGATTTCTAATTTTCTGAGAGCTTCCCCTCCGCGCTCCAGAATACATTACAGGTACTTAGTTATTTCTCTCTCTCTCTCTCTCTTCCTCTCTTTCTTTCTTTTCTTTCCTTTTTTCTTTTAATCAGCTAAAGCGTGATTGTTTGTTTGCCAGCAGCGCCGGCGCTACAAAGCTGTAACGCTGCAGCGCTCCGACGCCTCTCCAGGAATCTGGCAGCAGATTGTAGAGACGCTGGAATCAAAGGCAGCTCGGAGACGCTCGGTTCATCTCTGATGTTGATGTTGTTGTTTTTGTTTTTGTTGTTGTTGTTGTTGTTTTGGATGTGAAGAAGACGCTGCTGCTGCTGGTGCTGCACCTTTGTCTTCATGTCTCCGAGCCAAAAACACAAGGAGGAGACGGAGCGATGGAGAATTTACAATAGTCTATAATCAGTGACATTCACCGTGAAACGCCGTCCCTCTCTCTCCTCCTCATTATCTCCATCATATATACTCGACTCAGATGTGGATGAGCGCCATTTTGTCATTACACTCCCCCTCTCTCTCTCTGTCTTTTGCCGCTCTCTATCAGCGTCCGTCGCTCCTCGATGGAGCGATAATATCCATCTTATTACACTCGGCGCGCGGGGCTGTCGAGGCTGGAGTGGTGGAGGTTAAACGTCCACTCAGCGCCCGCCGCGGTGAAGAGCGTCAGGCTGGAGAGGAGGGAGGGAGGGGGAGGGAGGGAGGGAGGAAGTGTCCTGTCCCCTGTAAAAACACTACACACAGGTGGGTCAGGGTCAAAGGTCAGATAGTGGTGAGAGGAGTGGGTTACACCTGTTGAAACACATCAACGGTTTGTGTTTGATGTTAAAAGCGCATCCTGTGTGCTTTTATTTTGAAGGGCTGATTCATGAGAATATCTTTTTTTTAAACGCTGTAATTATTACAGGGTTCCCACGCATCCGGGAAAACCTGGAAAATGGGTGACCAATTGTCCAGTCATGGAAAACACATGGAAAATGAGAAAAAAGTTAAAATTCCTGGAAAATTATTTATAACATTGTGGCATCAGCTTTGACTTTTCCACCCCCACTAATATAAGGATTTATTCTCCAAAGAAGTAGCGAGGATTTTGATTCTCCAAATTTGCATGTATGAGATTATTTCAGATACGTTACAGCCACAGACGGCACATCTTTACAACAGACTTATGGGGTGAGAGAAGAATAAATATAGAAACAAACTGGTTAAATGTATAAAATAAGGTACAGCCGTGTAAAAGAACACTTCTCTAAAGCATGAATGGGACAGGAGGTTATTAATGTATGCTGTAATAACATGTCTGTAATATTGAAGCAGCAGAAAATGTCCTGGAAAATGATTTCAAAAACCCTGTATTACACTTCCTGTTTTATTTTGAAGGGTTGATCCATTAATTAAAGATAAAAAAAACAAAAAGCAAAAACATCTCAGTGTAGTTTTCCATCTCCTCTCTCTCGCTCAGCTTCTCTCTGGAGCTCTAGTAACAACAGGTCGGCGTCGGCCAATCAGAGAAGAGAGGGACGCTCTGAGCCTCTCTTCTGATTGGCTGACTGTTTTGTTGTGACATCACAAAGTCACAGGAGTGGATGGAGCTGGAATAGAAACATCTGCCTTCATGGAGCTTTTTAAAAAAAACTTCTTTATAGCAATGACATCATGAAACCATGGCGATGATGTAAAAGAGGAGAATCGATCTCCTCCTCCTCCTCCTCTTTTGTCTGATTGTAGTTTCGACCTTCTCCTTCATGTTTCTCTTCCTGGGAAAGAAGCCAGCTCGGAAATAAAACTTCCTTCTCGCTCTTTGCGTCATTCCTCTCTCTCTCTCTCTTTCTCCTTCCAGACCTCCATCCTTCCTTCTCTCTTTTGTTCCTCCTCTCTCTCCTCTGTCCTCTCTCTTGTCCATCCCTCCTTTCCTCTCTCGTCCTTCTTGTACTTTTCTCCTCTTCTTCTCCGTCCTCCATCACTCCTTTTCTCTTCAGCTGAACATCCTTCTCTTCTTTCTTCTCCTCCTCTTTCGTATTCCCTTCTTTTAAATTATCTCTCCTCCTTCATTTTTTCTTCCTCACCTTCTTTATCTACTTTTCTCTATTTACTTTCCATTCTTCATTTCCCTCCTTTCTTTCAGTTTGTCCTTATCCATCCTTTTTTAACTTTTCCTTTAATTTTAATTTCTCTTTTTCCTTTTATTATTCCTTTTCTCCTTTGCTCTTCTCCTCTCCTTCTATCATTTTCCGTTCTCTCTGTCTTCCTGTCTCCTCCTTCTCTCCTTCCATCCTTGTTTCCTTGTTTCCTCATCTTCTACCTTTCGTTAACTCTCACTGTAACTCTTCACCTTTTTTCCCTTTTACCCTCTTCTTTCTTTCTTTCTTTCTTTCTTTCTTTCTTTCTTTCTTTCTTTCTTTCTTTCTTTCTTTCTTTCTTTCTTTCTTTCTTTCTTTCTTTCTTTCTTTCTTTCCTCCCCTCTTCTCTTCATCCTCACTGAATTCGTCCTTCATTTTCCCTTAAGTTCCCTTCACTTTTTCATCTCTCCTCCTCCTTTTCCCCTCACCTCCTCGTTTCCTCTCTTGTCCTCCTTCACCTCCTCGTTTCCTCTCTTGTCCTCCTTCACCTCCTCCTCCTCCTCCTCCTCCCCTCCATCCATCCCTCTCTCCTTCACAGTAAAAGCGGCCCTGGCAGCGACTCCCTCCCTCTACACTATAAAAGTTCTGTGACATTGAGACGTTTTCTATTTTAAGCTTCTTTTTTTTAATTTTTTTTTTACTTCCTGTAACCGAGTGAAATCACCGAGCGGCTGCAGCGTCGAGCCAAAAACTATTTATACCTTTTAATTCATCAGATGAACACAGAGTGGTTTGGAAAAGGCTAATAAATAATCAGCTTTTATACGTCGCCCACGGTAACCGGACTGGTTCTCCTTGGATGTGACGACAAACCTCAAAGAAAACAGACAAACGATCAGAGAGGTCAGTCGTTATGAATATAAATAAAATAAAATAGAATAAAAGATAATGTGAAACTTCAAATTCAGGAAGTTGATAAGTGAAGAAACAACCAACAATCATAATAATTAAAACTCAACAATCGTGACCTTGTAAATAACCAGGTCATGTGATGATGTGGTAGAAAAAGCTCCAGATACACTGAGATATCGTCTGGTAGAAGCAATATATTTTAATATAAATCCACGTTTGTTTAGATTTTATTTAATAAATGTAACTGTAATTTTACTGCAGTGACTCAGCTGTTTCATAATTACACTTAATTATAATACAGTTTTAGATAGAAACACTAATAGTTGTAAAATTGGGTTTGAGTTTGTGTGCGTTTCTTAAATGTAAAGAAAGATCGAGTGTTGTTCAGTGACGTGGACGTGCAGAAAGTTGTAGCTTCTGCAAGACTCTGGGATCACACTGACACATGCACATGCACACGCACACGCACAGACACACACGCGCGCACGTGCAAACACTTTACTTCAGTTCCAATGAAATAGTTGAGTGTGAGCATTTGTTTTCCTGTCTCGCTCCTTCTCTCTTTCTCACAATCACACACTCCTGCAGGCTTGTATTGTGCTGCAGTTAATAAAGTGTGTGCGTGTGCGTGTGTGTGTGTGTGTGTGTGTGGATCGGTCGGACAGATAAGCGCTGCTCCTGATAAGGACTGCAGTAACTCTCTCTCTCTGCAGACTCTCAGCTCCTCCAGACTCTGTGGGTCTGATTCCTGGACTCAGAGCTCCAGGTCGGTCGGACACGGTGTCGTCCACCTCGACCGCATCCAACATGATTGTTGTTATCAGTGAAACTCACAGATGTTCTGTTTGTGTTGATAGATCTGTGGAACATGTTACTGACCGAGTGATGACGTTGTGATATTGGTTGTCTGGTCGAGTGTTGGACGTTTCCTATTGGTCTTTATTTACTCTAACAGCAGAAGACAACAGGTGTTTATTATGGACAGGAAAGGGCTTTAAATGTTGTATAGTTAATGCAATGACAAGAAAAGTATTCTATTCTATACTATGTTATTTTAGAGTAAATAATAGTTTATCATCATTTAGGCTGGGTTGCTGCTGAAGTTACTGCCTTGTTGTAACCATTTCAAATTAAAAGCCCTTTATTTCCTAACAGGGCTTTTATTGCTGCTTCATTTCTCTGTGTTTTAGTTCAGTCCTCGGCCTCTTAAAGCAACAACGATACAAGTAGTAAATGTAGTTTACTGCTTGTGATGGAATAGAATAAAAAACTAGGTGTGTAAATGTGAAGCTGTAGGTGTGTAAATGTGAAGCTGTAGGTGAGTAAATGTGAAGCTGTAGGTGTGTAAATGTGAAGCTGAAGGTGTGTAAATGTGAAGCTGAAGGTGTGTAAATGTGAAGTTGAAGGTGCGAAATGTGAAGCTGTAGGTGTGTAAATGTGAAGCTGAAGGTGTGTAAATGTGAAGTTGAAGGTGCGAAATGTGAAGCTGTAGGTGTGTAAATGTGAAACTGAAAGTGTGTAAATGTGAAGCTGAAGGTGTGTAAATGTGAAGCTGTAGGTGTGCAAATGTGAAGCTGAAAGTGTGTACCTGTAGGTGCGCAAATGTGAAGCTGTAGGTGTGTAAATGTGAAGCTGTAGGTGTGTAAATGTGAAGCTGAAGGTGTGTAAATGTGAAGCTGTAGGTGTGCAAATGTGAAGCTGAAAGTGTGTACCTGTAGGTGTGTAAATGTGAAGCTGTAGGTGCGCAAATGTGAAGCTCTAGGTGTGTAAATGTGAAGCTGAAAGTGTGTGCCTGTAGGTGCGCAAATGTGAAGCTGTAGGTGTGTAAATGTGAAGCTGTAGGTGTGTAAATGTGAAGCTGTAGGTGTGTAAATGTGAAGCTGTAGGTGTGTAAATGTGAAGCTGTAGGTGTGTAAATGTGAAGCTGTAGGTGTGCAAATGTGAAGCTGTAGGTGTGTAAATGTGAAGCTGAAAGTGTGCAATGTGAAGCTGTAGGTGTGTAAATGTGAAGCTGAAGGTGTGTAAATGTGAAGCTGTAGGTGCGCAAATGTGAAGCTGTAGGTGTGTAAATGTGAAGCTGTAGGTGTGTGAATGTGAAGCTGTAGGTGTGTGAATGTGTAGCTGTAGATGTGCAGCTGTAGGTGTGTACATGTGAAGCTGAAAGTGTGTAAATGTGCAGCTGAAGGTGTGTAAATGTGCAGCTGTAGGTGTGTAAATGTGCAGCTGAAGGTGTGTAAATGTGAAGCTGAAGGTGTGTAAATGTGCAGCTGAAGGTGTGTAAATGTGAAGCTGTAGGTGTGTAAATGTGCAGCTGTAGGTGTGTAAATGTGCAGCTGAAGGTGTGTAAATGTGAAGCTGAAGGTGTGTAAATGTGAAGCTGAAGGTGTGTAAATGTGCAGCTGAAGGTGTGTAAATGTGCAGCTGTAGGTGTGTAAATGTGCAGCTGTAGGTGTGTAAATGTGAAGCTGTAGGTGTGTAAATGTGAAGCTGAAGGTGTGTAAATGTGAAGCTGTAGGTGTGTAAATGTGCAGCTGAAGGTGTGTAAATGTGAAGCTGCAGGTGTGTAAATGTGCAGCTGTAGGTGTGTAAATGTGTAACTGAAGGTGTGTGTTTAGTCCTTTAACTGTCACGTTGTGTTCACTGCACCAGGAAGTGTGCGACCTCTCTGAGCTGCTGCGTTTTGTTCTGAGGAGAGAAATCACTTCACACTGTTGTCTTTGTCATGTTCTCCGGCCGTTAGCGTGGCGCCGGCGCCGCGTGTGCGCTGACAGGGTCGCGTGTCGAGCAGCTCGTCGTGACCCCGGCCCGCGGACCGCCACTTCCTGTCGCCTGAAACGTCTCTGAGCTGAAGCCTGAACACGAGCCGCCGCTGCTTTCTGCTGCTGCACGCCACTTTTAAAAGAAGATGATCTGAACCCTGACGGCTTCTAATTAATTAACACCCACCTCCTCCTCCTCCTCCTCCTCCTCCTTCTCCTTCTTCTTCTTCTTCTTCTTCTTCTTCTTCTCCTCTCTCCATCCCTCTCTCCTCCCATCATCAGTGGCGTTCAGCCGTTTCCCATCCAACATGTAACGATCACAGCGGCGACTTAATTACACTTGAAATGTGAATTGGTTGAAGACGGAGTGAATGATGGAGGGAGGGATGGAGGGATGGAGGGATGGAGGGAGGATGTGAAACCAGAGGGATGGAGGGATGGAGGGAGGATGTGAAACCAGAGGGATGGACGCCCTTTCATCCTCTGAGGATGAATAAAACTTGTACAAAGTCCTGGAAATGCAGCGTTTTTCTTTTCATCCGTGAGAATTCCCCTCTGTTTATCCCTCTCTCCTCTTCTTCTCTTTTCTTACTCCGTCGGTCCTTCTCCTTGCATCACCCGTCCATCCCTCCCTCCCTCCCTCCCTTCCTCTCTTTCACACTCTTTCCCTCTCTTTCTTGTCAGACAGTTGGTCAGAGTTCATTAATTTTTACTACTGAGGTAGTTTCCTCGGCGGACGGCGAGCGAGTGAACAGATTCGGGATCTGTTTCTACGGTTACCGGGCTGTAATCAGAGGTGAAACGAGGTGAAAAGACGGTGACGGCGGCGGTGGCGTTGACGGCGACGGCTCTTCTGCCTAAGTGCTGCTATTTGAGCTGAATTACACACACATCTGCAATCAAATGTTGTGTCAGCGGTTGTGGAGCCTCTCTGAAAAGACTCCGAGTCGTGTTGTTTGCTTTAATGGTGAAGACGGAGGCACTTTGTTCAACTTCCTGTCTGGAACCAGCTGGAGGAGGTCGATGTCACACACAGATGTTGTTGTTGTTGTTGTAAACATGTGACATCACCTGAGATGTTTAGGTCCCAGTAGGAATCCTGTGCCTCATGGGATGAGATTAACTTTCAGTTTATTGATCATTGGACAGGAATCATCGATGCAGCAGCTCCGTCTCTGTTTACTCAGTTCTAATACGGTCGTCAATATCCATTGTCTTTATCATGATCTACTTCCTGTTTCCACTCGTTTTATTCTGAAATTCCTGACCTGCTTCTTTTCCTCCACTGTTTGGAGGTCTGTCGTCTTCACAACAACAAAACGTATTTTTATTTTTTATTTTGTTTCTCGGCTCATTTAGCAGCTAAAGTTTCAGAGACTGAATATCCAAGTAGGCGATTGATCGTTTTATTACACAATCATTTGAGTGATTCAGTAGAAACCAAAGTCTTAACGGTCCGTTGTCAGTTTGTCCACCTCAAATTTTGGTCTGAAATCAAATTAAATTCCCATCAGCCTTTGCTATAGTCTGTTTTACTAGCAGTTAGCTAGTCTGGAGCCAGTGACTCGCTAATCAGATAGGAAGCAGATGCAGGGCGAGAGACAAAAAATCCTTCAAAATAAAAGCACCAAGCTAATGAAATGTGGTGAAACTTTAATGAATTAGTGAACTTTAATTTAAGGAATATAATTTACAAGAAACTCCCTGAGCCATTAGGTTTTAAACATTTTGCTTTTATTGTAGCCTATTATAAGTTAATGGCTATTTTATACGTTTTTTGTTGGTGAACACTAGCGGTTAGCTATAATGATAGCTAATGATAGCATGCTAAAGAGCTAAAAAAAAGACGGTGATGATGATAACAAATCAGATCGTTGAATCTTCAGCAGCAAAACTTCATCAACCATGAGGACAGACACAGGAGCTGCTTTTAGAGACAATAAACCTGATGTTTCTGATGCTAGTTAGCATCCGCGGCTACATCAATGTGTCGTATTGATAGCTAACTGTTTCCTCTATGCTAAGCCACTAGCAACATGATTATCCTTATTATGATAACGCAGTAACAGAGTAAAGAGGTTGATATTTTTCAGAGAGCAACAGGAACAAAGTCTGAAACTAATTCACGGGAGAAGTTGCCGGCAGCTCCAGATACTATAGACGTAATTATGTAGGAATATGTGCTGATAGACACACACACACACACACACACACACACGCACACGGAGGCTGAGCCCTGCAGTGTGGTTATTATGTGTGGTGACAGTGTGACAGAGAATAATGGAGACATGTGGCCTCATTCACCTCTGTGTCTGTTGAATTAATGACTAACAGCTTCACGCTAAACTCCTGCCGCTCGCTGCAGCGTCTCATGTTACAGTCCAGACAAATTAACAGCACATTAACACAGAGGAGCGCCCGCCTGGGCTGCGCTGGCTGCTCACTTCATCTGCCCCCGCCCTGCCCTGCCCTGCCCCCTCCTAAATGCCCCCACCTGCACCAACCAACAGCCCCACGCAGAGACAACAACCCTCTGTTAGGATGTTCACAACCAGCCAGGGACAAAGACATGGAAGCTTTTAGAAAGTTAGAAACAGAGTGAAAACTGAACTGCTAATAAGAGTCAGATCTTCAAGATACGAGACACTCGACCCCGGGTCCTTGTAGACTTTAATTTCAGTCTCTCAGGTTCGGATGGATCCTGAAAACTGATGATAAAACACATTATTTATATAGTTTAAAATCACAGAAGAAGAAAACCAAGTATTTAAGGTGCAGGTTTCTTACCTGCACTGTAAAAACTCCAAATCTCTCCAAGAATATTTGTCTTATTTCTAGTCAAAACAAATCTCATTCTACTTAAAATAAGACTCTTCACATAAGCAGCTTGTTTTTAGACTTTTTTTTCTTCTTTTTATGTCTTTCAAACATATTTTCACTTAAAATAATCTGATAGTGGAGCAAGTTTTTCTTCCTTATTACAAACACTGGCAGATTTTTCTACTTATTTCAAGTGAAAATGTGTTTGAAACAAGTGAAAATGATCTAAAAACAAGTCAATTTTTAGGTGATGAGTCTTATTTTAAGTGGAAAGAGTTTAGTTTTGACCAGAAATGAGACATTTTGACAAGAAATAAGACAAATATTCTTGGAGCGATGTTGAGTTTTTACAGTGCACCTGTTGGATCTTCGTCGTCTTCCAGACAACGAGCGGGACTTTGACTATCGGCTGGTTTTTGGCGAAGATCAAACAGGAAGTGGTTTTTAAGAGAGAAGAAGAAGGAGGAGGAGGAGGAGGAGGAGAGCGAGGAGCAGGAGGAGGTGAAGGTGTGGAGGAGAGCGAGGAGCTGCAGGAGGTGAAGGTGTGGAGGAGAGCGAGGAGCTGCAGGAGGTGAAGGTGTGGATGAGAGCGAGGAGCTGCAGGAGGTGAAGGTGTGGAGGAGAGCGAGGAGCAGGAGGAGGTGAAGGTGTGGAGGAGAGCGAGGAGCAGGAGGAGGTGAAGGTGTGGAGGAGAGCGAGGAGCAGGAGGAGGTGAAGGTGTGGAGGAGAGCGAGGAGCTGCAGGAGGTGAAGGTGTGGAGGAGGAGAGCGAGGAGCTGCAGGAGGTGAAGGTGTGGAGGAGAGCGAGGAGCTGCAGGAGGTGAAGGTGTGGAGGAGGAGAGCGAGGAGCTGCAGGAGGTGAAGGTGTGGAGGAGAGCGAGGAGCAGGAGGAGGTGAAGGTGTGCAGGCGCGCGGCATTCAGAGCTGCAGGTCGACTGGTGTTAATCCTGACTGGTCCACGTACACTCCCTCTGCGGCTCCACCGCCTTGTTCCCCTCACGCACAGTAGGCTGCCAATTAATTAAGGTGTGTGTGTGACTCTGTGTGTGTGTGTGTGTGTGTGACTGTGTGTGTGTGTGTGTGTGTGTGTGTGTGTGTGTGTGTGTGTGTGTGTGTGTGTGTGTGTGTGTGTTCACGCCCTTTTCCCATGTATTATGGTGTTCAGCTGCTCCCACTGTGGGTATTCAGGGGCTTGTTCAGTTCACCACTGGGGCGTCAGGGCCCCTACCTAATTACACCGTGTGTGTGTGAGTGTGTGTGTGCACGTGTGTGTGTGCGTGCATGTGTGCGCCCAAGAACATATCAGAGTTGTGTGTGTAAGTGTGTGTGTGTGTGTTTCTATGGTACAGTAGGCTGGTTCCTAATTACTGTCTGCTCCTTGTATTCCCTCAGTGCCAATACCTTCCTGCCTCACTGAACCCTCACTGTGTGTGTGTGTGTGTGTGTGTGTCTGTGTGTGTCTGTGTGTGTGTGTGTGTGTGAGGGGAAGAAAGAGAGAGAGAAAGAGAGGAGCCGATCATGTACTCTGACAAACTGAGACACAAGAGAAGCTCCAGTCTCACCGGGTTCTTTTTCCTTTTTTTTTTTCTTTTGGATTGACACACACACACACTGACGCACAAACACACACACACAGAATATCTGCAGGACATGAGCATTAGTGTTTGTTTGGCTGAAGCTTTACATGCAACATGTTTCAGTTTGAAGCTGAATGAATAGTTGAAACAATGAAGTGAAGAAACAAAACATTTTGAACCATTACTAATATAATGAAACAATATCTGAAGAGTAAAAGTAGGAGATGAAAGACGGAGGATGGATGATAATGAAGACATCAACTTCAACATAAATGATTATTAATCATTAATAAACATGATCAGATATTTAAGGAAACATATTGCATTCGCTTGAGTAATTTACTTTTTGGTTTGTTTTTTCTGACTTAACGAGATTTCAAAATCCTGCGAGAATCTCCGACCTGCGAGTATCGTTGACGTTGAACGGCTGCAGTGAAGCCTCCTCTTCATCACAGATCTGTTACATCTTAGATCCATTGTTAAGGATTTTTAGCTTTTAGCTGCACATAACAAACATCCTTCAAAATAAAAGCACTCATAACACAATGAGTTAAGGCGCTTTATTTTACATTTCTTAACATACATCCATATACAGTCTTATTTTCACTGTGTTCCCAGTAAATTTAGATTTATATTGAAAGGAAACTACCTGTTATTACAGAACAGTCTGATGTGGGACCTTTATTTTGAAATCAGTTCTTAGGTTACTTGCAGGTCGGAGCTTCTTTTGGGAGATTTTGAAATCTTGAAGCTACGTCAGAAAAAAATCACCACGAAAAACAGAAAATAATTACTCAAAAAAACAGAAAAAAATAGTCCAAAAAATAAATGATATTGATCCATATTGATTGATTTATAATAATAATTGAACAGCTTCTGTTTAGACGTAAACAAACAATGTTCAAAAACCTGATTCACAGAACGGTGACTTCACCTCCGTGTTGACTGAAAGATGACAGATGTTTGTTGTCTCCATGTCGACGACAACAACAACAACAACAACACTCTCTTCTCTCCGTCTGTCTCTGTCGTCCTCTTCTCCATTTTTCTCTCGCCATCACTTCCATTTTTCTCTCTGTCCATCCCTTCATCCGTCTCCCTGTCCTCCTCCTCCGTCCTCATCATTCTTTCTCCATGTTGTCACTCTGTTGCTCTCCCTCTCTCTCTCTCTCTCTGTCCTCTCTTGTCCTTGACTCCAACACACACCAGCTGGCACTCAGCCAAGTGGAGAGACAGCAGAGATGATTATACACTCACACAGGAAGCCGCGCGCGCGTGTGTGTCTGTGTGTCTGTGTCTGTGTATGTGTGTGTGTGTGTGTGAGAGAGAGAGAGTAAAGGAATGAACTCCAGCAGAGAAAACGACAAAGAAAAGAGTGAATGAAGACATAAAACAAAGTGAGGCCAAGAGAGAGTGTGAGATGATCAACAGGCTTTAAAGGGATAGTTCAACATTTAGTCAAATTGTCCCATCACCATAATCCCTATAGTCATAGCAGTAGGTTTGTTAACTTTAATTGTCGGTGCAAGCTGTTTTTAGAACAGTGGAGCAGAGCCGTGAGCTGCTCAGAGCTACGCTACGGAGGCTCATGGGATTTCTTGGTTTCCCTCATCAAACTCATCAAATACACAATCCAACAACTCCACAACGCTCTGGTGGACAAGTTGTGACCTGCACATTCACCACACTATGAGATAATAACACAACGTTACCACACAGAGTTGTTTTAGAGGGAAACACAGAAACTGGTGATGAAAAACTGTCCCAGGGCAATTTTTCATCAGAGTTTTACATGAATTCCCTCTAAAACAACTCTGTGTGGTAACGTTGTGTTATTATCTCATAGCGTGGTGAATGTGCAGGTCACAACTTGTCCACCAGAGCGTTGTGGAGTTGTTGGATTGTGCATTTGATGAGTTTGATGAGGGAAACCAAGAAATCCCATGAGCCTCCGTAGCGTAGCTCTGAGCAGCTCACGGCTCTGCTCCGCTGTTCTAAAAACAGATTGCACCGACAATTAAAGGTAACGAACCCACTGCTAAAACTATAGAGATTATGGCAATGGGCTAATTTGCCAAAATGTTGAACTATCCCTTTAAGGGAAACAGCTCATGGCCTTTGGATGAATCAGTGTTTTGGTTTTTCACAATAATCAATAACTACAATCAGTTTTAACTGCAGCTGGACATAACTTCACATCTAGTTTGATTTCTGACTTCATGTCTCTATTTGTTTTGTTTTTTATTAGATTTAAATGTTAAAATGTAGTAAAACGACTAAAATAAATGTGTGTGTGTCGTCATGAAGCGGTTTCGTCATCGTTGAGCTGAAGTTACACGATCTGTGTTTTAAAGTTAAAGATCCTGATCACTGATCCACATGATTAACTATTCATTCAGCCTCCGTTTAGACGAGGGCCGATCTGTCTGAGAGCTCGTTACCGAGGGCGAGGCTCGTTACCGAGGGCGATGCAGCCGCTGAAAGTTTGATGATCGGAGAGAGAGAGAGAGAGAGGGGGAGAGATGAGCGGGCGAGCGAGCACAGCTTATTAAGCAGAACCGGTCATGAAAAGTTAAAGTGGTTGAAAGACGCCTTTAAAAAGATACTAATTAAAACAAATGTCTCTTCTGCTGATGACTTTTTAAACAGCCTGGGGAGGCCGGGCGCGTGTGTGTGTGTGTGTGTGTGTGTGTGTGTGTGTGTGTGTGTGTGTGTGTGTGTGTGTGTGTGTGTGTGTGTGTGTGTGTGTGTGTGTGTGTGTGTGTGTGTGTGTGTGTGTGTGTGTGTGTGTGTGTGTGTGTTTGCAACATTCAGCCATTTTGTAAAAACCCTCGTACTTCTCTCTCTTCTCTTTTCTTCTGTCCAGATGTTTTTCAATGGTCTTACAAGCAAAACATGTGGACATTTCCTATCATTGTAATCTATTTTTATTGATTATACTTTTATATATTTTATTTATATTGTATTTATTTATATTTATATTTATCTGTTTGTTTGACACTTGTCTTCACAAACTTCAGACTGAGCTTCAACAGATGTGTTGAGTTTAAATCCATTCATTAAACATCTGTTTAGATCATTTTAGAGTTAGAATTTTATTTATTTATATTTATAGTTTGTTTGACACTTGTCCACAAATGTTCAGGGGTGGAGTCTTGGTAAACTCCTAAAGTTCGGCGTTCATGGTCTGCTGGTCTCCTAAAGGACCTTCCCCAAGACCTGCTGCTGCTGGTCTCCTAAAGGGGGCGGAGTCATGGTCTGCTGGTCTCCTAAAGGGGGCGGAGTCATGGTCTGCTCGTCCCCTAAAGGGGGTGGAGTCTTGGTATGATGTTCTCCTAAAGGGGGCGGAGTCATGGTCTGCTCGTCCCCTAAAGGGGGTGGAGTCTTGGTATGATGTTCTCCTAAAGAGGGCGGAGTCATGGTCTGCTGGTCTCCTAAAGGGGGCGGAGTCATGGTCTGCTGGTCTCCTAAAGGGGGCGGAGTCACAGGACTCAGAGACATGAAACTGAGTCGTAGTGGAGCATCTTGGTTTCCAAACCGTGATGTTCTCCTAAAAACTTGTGGGCGGAGTCACAGAGGTGACATCAGTCATGGTCTGCTGGTCTCCTAAAGGGGTTGAGACGCCCTCGTTCACTTGCCCTCAGCACTTGCCCTGGGGGAATCTCCTCATAAGGGCTGTTCCATTTCATGAACTTGCTGAGATGGACCCTTGAGGGAGGGATCAAGTCCAGAGGACTCAGATTGCAGTGGTGAAACATATGTCCATGTGGCGATAATGAACCTCAAGCATCAGTTGTGTTTTACCACCAAATAAGAAGAAAATAAATTAAAAGCCGTAAATATTCAATTCAATAAACTAGTTTAGCAGTGACAACATGTCAGAGCAAACAATTTACGAGTGGTAGGCTAGTAGAGATATATAATAGGCAAACTTATTCATCAAAAAGAAAAGAGGTACTGTGCTCCCAAGAGGGGGAACAGTCACCTAAGACATGTGGTCGACCAGTCAGCCCAGCTGTTAGTGAACCAGGTGTGTTCCATTTACCCACCCTCCTCCGTGAAGTGGCCTCCGTGTGATGTCATGACTGAGGGCAAGTGAGAAAAACTGTTTTTGGAACGCAGCCCTGCACACTCCTCCTCCTCCTCCTCCTCTTCCTCCTTATCTTTTTCTCTTCTTCCTTCTTCTGTCGATGTTTTTGTCCCTCCCTCCGCTCCCTCCCTCCCTCCTTCCCTCCCTCACCTCCTTCTCTTTCTCTCCATCCCCATCGTCCTTTGTTAGGTCTTGATAAATTGGCTCTGACATCCTGCCAAAATGGCCGCTCTCTCCCGCCGTCTCTTTCTCTCCAGTGTTCTTACACCTTCCACTAATTGAATTGGCAATTTGTGTAACTGTACCTTTCCACCTTCCTCTCACACACACACACACACACAGACTACTGCACAGACACACACACCTGGTCCTCTCCGTTCTCTGTCCGCTGGTCAGGAGGTTGTCGTTGACTCCTTTAATCCTGCAGCGCCAGGGAGCAGCGCTAAGCCTGCACACGCACACGCACGCGCACACACACACGCACACACCTTGTGTAATTACACAGAGGAGGAGTGAGGTTGTCGTTAATACTTTGGCCTCAGTGTGTCACTCCTCCTTTTTCTACTTTTTCCTCCTCCTCTTCACCTCAACTCCATCTTCTTCCCTCCTTCTCCTCCTCCTTTTTTCTACTTTACCTCCACTCTACCTCCTCTTCTTGCTCCTTCTCCTCTTTTTTCCTTTCCTTTTCCTTACTTTACCTCCACTCCATCATCATCTTCTTCTTCTCCTTCATCCTCCCCTTGTTCCTCCTCCTCCTTTTCTTCTTTCTCCTCCTCTTCCTCCTCTCCTCCTCCTTTTTCTACTTTACTTCCACTCCACCTCCTCTTTACCTCCACTCCATCATCTTCTTCCTCTTCTTCTTCATCCCCCCTGCCCCCTCCTTTTCTTCCTCTTCTTCCTCCTCTTCAGATATAAATCTTTAAACAAGTCATAACTCAACACTATCACACACAAAACGTGATATTAACCCTCTCAACACACACACACACACACACACACACCAGACTGAGCCCCTCCCCTCTCCTCACCCCCCCTCCTCTGCCCCCCACCCCCACCCCCACCCCCTCCTGTTTTTTAAGTCTCTCCTTCACGAGGGCATTTCATTACATCATTAATTGAGCCTAATTCAGCTACATTAGCCCCCAAAAAACGACAGGAGGGTGTGTGTGCGTGTGTGTGTGTGTGTGTGTGTGTGTGTGTGTGTGCGTGTGTGTGTGTAAACGTGGTGTAATGAGGTCTGCAGGGAGACGAGGACGGAGGTTGTGTAGAGAGGAGAAAATTACCTCAGGGCAGAAAAATCTCTCTCTTAGTGAGTTTTAATGCCCCTCTGTCTGAAACTCTCTCTCTCTCTGTGTGTGTGTGTGTGATGTATTTAGTCTTATTTAATACAACATGTTGTTATAAAGTAAACCAGTTGTTTAACTCACATGAGAACAGGCGACACACACACAAAAATGCAACAATCACATTGAAATAAAAGAGAAAACTTGGACTCGTTTCATATAAAGAATAAAAAGCAGAAGCGGCGCCGACGTGATGCTGCTTTAAACAGGAAGTGGAACAAACATAGAACAGAAGAAGAAGAAGCTGCAGGTTTGACACCTGTCGCAGCAGAGACGCCGAGGCACGTCCAAGGAAATAAAAACAGCTTCATGTTGCAACAGACGAAGACCTGGACGCCAGTTTTCACTTAACTGTTTATACACACGGATAGAAAGATGTAGAGAAGGACGACGACAACAACTGATCAATACGTTAAAGAAGAAAAGAAATATAGTTAGATAAGACTTGATAGAGGAGTCAGATGTTTGTAGGAACAGTTTCATAAACACAAGATCTCTCAGAAACAGAAGAAGAAGAAGAAGAAACAAAGATGGAGGACGATCAGGTTCGTCCTGTTGGTCACATGATCATGAACTTTTCTGGCCCCCAGTTTTTAAAACATTCCCGTCCACATGAAACCGCAAAATCCGCCTCAAACCATGTCATGCACACGTCACAGCAGCAGGTGGCGACAGGAAGACCATTTCAGCCAATCACAAGGCTGGAAAAAGTCATAGGCTACTGAAAAAACAACAAAAACAATGGCTATGCTAAATGCTAAATAGCACCAGTAACAGCAACTCCACACGTCTCCATGGAAACAACTTCCTGTTTACCCGCGCAGTGTGACGTAGAACAATGTGGACAAGAAACCGCGGTCATGAAGTCGTTTTTTACTTCATGACCTATTTTCTACTTTTTGGATGAAGCCGACGTACAGTGTGTGTGTGTGTGTGTGTGTGTGTGTGTGTGTGACAGTGTGTGTGTGTGTGTGACAGTGTGTGTTTAAAATTCCAATTCTCCATCCCGACGAGGCTTTGTCCTCCTCTTCCTCTCACTCCATTTTCCTTTGGAAGAGAGAGACAGAGACAGTTTAACCTGAGGGCACCCCCCCCCCCTCCTCTGGCCCCCCCTCCCTCCATCTCTCTCTCTGGCTGTTGTACTTTCAGTTTCTGTCTGTGGAGAGAGTTTTGCCCTCAGGGTGAAATTTTAGAAAGCTATAAACCATCCTCTCTCTCTCTCTCTCTCTCTGTCTGTCTCTGAGGAGACGAGCCGTGATGGAGAGAACGTTGACAATAATGAAATGGAGAGAAAGAGACAGAGAGTTGCTCTGCTCTAGTCGTTTGGTTTCAGACCAGATTTTACTGAATCAACACCATAAACCTCCTCCTCCTCCATCCTCCTGTCTGTCTGCCCCCCCCCACCCCCCCCCACCCTGCAGCTGTTCACACCTGATCCATCAGAGCTCTGCTGTCAGACAGACGGTGCGTTCAGGTACCGAGGAGTGAATCAGTGACTGAGAGGAGTTACTGATTGTTTAAAGATGATGATGATCCACTCTGTCAGTGTAGAAGATCCTGATCCTGATCCTGATCCTGATCCTGATCCTGCTGCGGTTTTGCATGAATTTCCCTCTAAAACAACTCTGTGTGGTAACGTTGTGTTATTATCTCATAGTGTGGTGAATGTGCAGGTCACAACTTGTCCACCAGAGCGTTGTGGAGTTGTTGGATTGTGTATTTGATGAGTTTGATGAGGGAAACCAAGAAATCCCATGAGCCTCCGTAGCGTAGCTCTGAGCAGCTCACGGCTCTGCTCCGCCGTTCTAAAAATAGCTTGCACCGACAATTAAAGGTAACGAACCTACTGCTATGACTATAGGGGTTATGGTGATGGGACAGTTTGACAAAATGTTGAACTATCCCTTTAAGGGAAACAGCTCATGGCCTTTGGATGAAACAGTGTTTTGGTTTTTCACAATAATCAATAACTACAATCAGTTTTAACTGCAGCTGCACATAACTTCACATTTACTTTACTGGTCTGACCCGCTTCACGCTTCCTGCTTCCTGTTTCCGCTTCGTACCGTTTTTGTTGTTGTTGTTGTGAATTTATAAACTCTTCTTGAGTTCAAATATTCTTGCTGTGTTGTTTAGAAATAAATATGAACATGTTTTCTTTGCATTATTATTATTATTATTATTATTATAAATAACAAGTCCCTCAAGTGCAACTTTTCGTTTGTTTTGGTGAGGAGTTCAAGGACCGTCTGGACTTCCCGCCTTCACTTTACCTGTGATGCAGTAATGCATCGACTGTCTCTGTGTTTTGCTTCTTTTACATTAGAAATGATGTTGACGAATAAAAGAAAGTGATTTTGCATGTCGTTAGCATCGTTAGCTCCCGGGATACGGCGGCTAACAGTTCCCATTGGTTTTGAATGAGGGATGCTAACGATGCTAACACTTTACAACTGTTGCACACGTTGTTCTGCAGACCTGATCTCACTGGTTCCTCTTGTCCTGTGCCATGTGTGTTCGTCACGCTAGGCTGTATAAAAGTGAGTGTGTGTGTGTGTGTGTGTGTGTGTGTGTGCGTGTGTGTGAATATGTATTTTTGTGTGTGTGTGTGTGTGTGTGTGTGTGTAGCTTTGCTCGTATCAATGTGTCTGAGTCTCACCGGTCTTCTTCTGTCCTGTCCTGTGCTTTTTCTCTCCTTGTGTGTGTGTGTGTGTGTGTGTGAATGTATGTTTGTGCATGTGTGTGTGTGCGTTTGTGCGTGTGTTTGTGTGTTTGTGTGTTTAGCTATCGGCGCCCAGCGGAGGAGGAGTCCCAGCGCCGTCGCCTCGGAGATCTTCGAACCTCACCTGGGCAGCCACATTTTACAGGTAAGGACCGAGACTGACTGACAGGAAGTGTTGTGTGTTCACACATGGATGACGCACAATAACAAGCTTCACGCACACAACGCACACAGGAGACACACAAACGCACACAGATGCAATTGATCCAGTTAAATTTTCAGTGCCTTGGGTTTCTGTCTGATAAATAATTTCCAGTTGTTGTTGCACTGTTGCATCATTCAGCCACTCAACATGATGCACAATCAATCCACTGTACACACTGTACACTCACACACACACAGACACACACTGTACACACACAGACACACACAGAGGGATCATTAGCTGCTGCAGAGTTGTTTATACTCTGACTGTCCCACAACTTTTCATGTGTCGCTGAGTGAAGGAGGTCGACGTTGATCAACACATTTGACAGCTAGCTGACCCGCTGGCTAGCAGGCCGATGTAACCATGGTAACAATCGATGACATCCAATGAAAAACACACAATAAAACAACAACATGGCTCCTAATTTGGCTAGGACAAATAAACCTTAACCTAACTTTATCTACAATCTACTGGTAACGTTGTGTTATTATCTCATAGTGTGGTGAATGTGCAGGTCACAACTTGTCCACCAGAGCGTTGTGGAGTTGTTGGATTGTGTATTTGATGAGTTTGATGAGGGAAACCAGGAAATCCCATAATGAGCCTCCGTAGTGTAGCTCTGAGCAGCTCACGGCTCTGCTCCGCCGTTCTAAAAATAGCTTGCACCAACAATTAAACTTTGACAAAAATGTTGAACTATCCCTTTAAGCTTTCAGTGTAACTTTAAAGCTTCAGCATGGTTCTCAGTCCGTGGTGAACTACTGTCTCCTGTCCTGAGTCAAACAGACAAAAGGTTTTTTCCTCCATTTTTATTATCAGAATTATTTCCGATGATTTTTTGCCTTTGAGCCTTTTTCTTTTTCGGAGGCTGAATTATTCCTTGTAATGCACCTTTAAATTATTAGCGCAGTGATTCCTCATAATTCACCCTCTGATTTTTTCAGCACAGCCACAGACTTCAATTATTCCTCAACATCCAGCTGCTGCCACGGTTAAGCTGAATTATTAAATGGAATTATGAAAGTATGATAATGACTGGGTTATCGCCGCGCACTCCCTCAGGATTGTGTGTGTGTTCGGTGTGTGTGTGTGTCTGTGTGTGTGTGTGTCTTGTAGTTTTAATCCCTAAAATGCTCCACTCCTTATCTGTTTAACATAGCGCCCAAAGGCTGAGCTTTTAACATCACAACCAGGCTGACGACGCGATGCAACGCCTGATAGCGGCGGCTAATCTGTGTGTGTTACGTGTGCGCGTTTTACTGAGATTATTTTGTAAATCTACAAAAGTGCGACTGTTGTGTTTTGTTGTTTGTGTGTTTTTTAAACCCAGAGATCTTGTTTTTCTGTGTGTGTGTGTGTCTCACTCACACCTGATTATTATTATAATCTGGCACCGGTGAGCCTCCGCAACGAAGAAACCCACACTTTTCTTAATCTCCTTGTACTTTTATTTTTATTTTATTTTATTTTATCCCTTTATCATATTCAAGAATCCAGAGAGGAGAAAAAAATCCTGCAGATGAAGAGTTGGTGACAAACTGAGACACGACGGTTGAAATATTAATAATGATAATAATAATAACACTCACATTTAAGGCCACATTCTTAAAGCTCTTTATAATAATTTAAACATAGATGTTTGTGTTAAAGCTCCTTCAAAATAAAAGTAGATGTTTGTGTTAAAGCTCCTTCAAAATAAAGGTAGATGTTTGTGTTAAAGCTCCTTCAAAATAAAGGTAGATGTTTGTGTTAAAGCTCCTTCAAAATAAAGGTAGATGTTTGTGTTAAAGCTCCTTCAAAATAAAGGTAGATGTTTGTGTTAAAGCTCCTTCAAAATAAAGGTAGATGTTTGTATTAAAGCTCCTTCAAAATAAAGGTAGATGTTTGTGTTAAAGCTCCTTCAAAATAAAGGTAGATGTTTGTATTAAAGCTCCTTCAAAATAAAAGGTAGATGTTTGTGTTAAAGCTCCTTCAAAATAAAGGTAGATGTTTGTGTTAAAGCTCCTTCAAAATAAAGGTAGATGTTTGTATTAAAGCTCCTTCAAAATAAAAGTAGATGTTTGTGTTAAAGCTCCTTCAAAATAAAGGTAGATGTTTGTGTTAAAGCTCCTTCAAAATAAAGGTAGATGTTTGTGTTAAAATAAAGGTAGATGTTTGTGTTAAAGCTCCTTCAAAATAAAGGTAGATGTTTGTATTAAAGGTCCTTCAAAATAAAGGTAGATGTTTGTATAGAAGCTCCTTCAAAATAAAGGTAGATGTTTGTGTTAAAGCTCCTTCAAAATAAAGGTAGATGTTTGTATTAAAGGTCCTTCAAAATAAAGGTAGATGTTTGTATAGAAGCTCCTTCAAAATAAAGGCAGACGTTTGTGTTAAAGCTCCTTCAAAATAAAGGTAGATGTTTGTGTTAAAGCTCCTTCAAAATAAAGGTAGATGTTTGAATTAAAGCTCCTTCAAAATAAAGGTAGATGTTTGCGTTAAAGTTCCTTCAAAATAAAGGTAGATGTTTGAGTATTCAGAAACTGAGCCTTAAAACCAGCCGTCAGGACTTCCTGTCTCTTTGTGATGTCACAACTAAGCCCCGCCCACCATCCAACATGTGCAGGATTTTTTAGCTCCACAGAGGAGGAGGATTTAGTTTTTAGGAGAATATAGAGTTTTAAAATGAATCAGAGCATCTGTACTAACATCAGTGTGACGCTGACAGCTAGAGGGCGCTGTTCCCAGAATGCAACAGCAACAGCAGCAGCAGGAGGAGGAGGAGGAGGAGGAGGAGGAGGAGGAGGAGGAGGGCGAGGGTGTCGAGCATCAGCGTATCTATCACAAGTCCTTGTTTCTGCATTTGTTCTTTATCTGTCGCGCTTTAATCCTGCAGCACGGAGCGGGGCATGTCGCCGTGACAACCAGCTCTCCTCTTCCGCCGCTCTGCACATCATGTTGTCGTCTGTGTGCATATGCGCGTGTGTGTGTGTGTGTGCGTGCGTGTGTATGAGTGTGTGTGTGTGTGTATGAGTGTGTTAACATGAGGATGGAACAAGTGAGAGCAGCTGAGCCGCCGCCATCCGCTCACGCTGCGCTGAGCATGTGTGTGTGTGTGTTATGAGTGTTAACACCGACACCGCGTGCTGATCCTGCAGCTCGAGACACTAGACATCCCATAATACCTTGTTATAATCCCCGGAGAGTTGCTATGACAACCATACGAGGCAGATTGAAGCAGCTGTGAGATTGGAAGTGACACCAACAGTGTGGGGTCTGCACTCACCTGGATGAGAGGTGTGTGTGTGTGTGTGTGTGTCTGTGTGTGTGTGTGTGTGTGTGTGTGTCTGTCTGTATGTGTGTCTCTGTGTGTGTGTGTGTGTGTGTCTGTGTGTGTGTGTGTGTGTGTCTGTGTGTGTGTGTGTTGCATTTCACAGCATTTACTCCATCGTTCCTGGAACTCCTTCACAATAAAAGCACAGTCAGGTGACGAACAGGTGGATCCAGAGTTCCAGGCTTTAGTCTTTAGCCAGATGTTCCAGAAGGAAGGAAGGAAGTATGAAAGAAAAAAGAAAGAAAGAAGGATGGATGGAGGAAAGGAGAATGGAGAGAAGGGAAAGAAAGAAAGGAGGAGGAAAGAAAGAAAGAAAGAAAAAGAAAGAAAGGAGGAAAGAAAGAAAGAAAGAAAGAAAAGAGAAAGAAAGAAAGAGAAGAAAGAAAGGACAGATGAAAGGAGGAGGAAAGAAAGAAGAAAGACTGAAGGATGGAGGAAGGAAGGGAGGAAGGATGGAAAGAAAGAAAGAAAAAAGAAAGAAAGAAAGAAAGGATGAAGCAAGGAAAGAAGTATGAAAGAAAAAAGAAAGATGGATGGATGGAGGAAAGGAGAATGGAGGGAAGGAGAAGAAAAAAAGAAAGAAAGAAAGAAAGAAAGAAAGAAAGAAAGAAAGAAAACATGAAGTACAAACATTTAGTCCATCGTTTCCTGTGACTCCTTCACAATAAAAGCACGCTAGTGTAAAGTTAATGAACAAACAGGAAGTGGAGCCAGACGACCTCTAGTGGCCGCGGCAGGAAGTCAGTCATGTGACCAACAGGTGGATCCAGAGTTCAGTCTCTTCAGTCTCCTCCTCTGTTTTATCAGATCAACACGTAGAAGCCAGATGTTCCAGACGTGTCGATGCAGCTGCACATCAACGAGTCAGAACAGATCATTAGATTAACGAAGGTCAGCAGCGTCACAGATATCTACACAATACTGCTAATTCATATGTCTGCCTTCTCCTTCTTCTTCGTTGGTTTATTTATGAACGTCAAACTCTTGAAACCTGCTCTCTGATTGGCTGGATTTTCCCCTCAGGCTGCCGTACAAACATGGCGGCAAAATGGCGACGCTCTCTGAAGCAAAACCCTTATTATATGTAGATAGAAAAGAACGAAAACCATACAAATGTTATTTTATAGCGATTTTACACTTATATTAATATATTCATTCAGATTATTACAGACTGGACCTTTAACGAGTGTGTTTAGTGTGTGTTTAGTGTGTGTCGTGTTCCATGTTTGTCTGGACGTGAAACATGTGTCACCGTGCATCTGTCTACATTCTGTGTGTGTGTGTTTATGTGTGTGTGTGTGTGTGTGTGTGTGTGTGCGCACGCGGCCTTTTCAGCAGCGAAGGAAGGTCGACGTGTTGGCGGCAAATTGGCCTCATTAATCTCCCGCTTAATTGATTGTGAGAAGTTTGAGGATGACATTTTAAGAAAGCATGGCGGACGGGGCGCGGCGTGATTGATTTGGCTAAAACGCAGCGCTAATGAATGCCAGCCAGTCACTTAGGTGCTGGAGACCAGACACTCGTTTCAGAGAGATTAGGCCAGAGAGGTTGATCATGCTTAATGAAGAGAGAGAGGGAGGGATGTGAAGCTCTGCGTGTGTGCGTGTGCACGTGTTACTCACGGTGAACGTGTGCAGCTCGTATTTGCATGAACTTTATTCGTCATCAATAAAGAAACATGGACGCCAGGACGGTCTCTGAAGAAGGAGAGTTGGAGTTTTTATGTATCTTTATCAGACAGGAAGTGAATATTCAACAACATGAACCAGAAGTGATCAGGTTTGGTCCCGTACATTAAAGGAACAGTTCACCAAAAACATGAAATCCAGTCATTATTGACTGATGAATACTCAGTCAATAATGGTTCCTAGCCGGTTCCTAGTCCGACCAAAACTTTATATGAGAGTATACGAGAGCCCGACACACAAAAACATCCATAAAACTACACAACAACCCTTTAATATTCCTCCACACTGCTCGTCCGCTGCAATGCAAGTGTCCTGAAAGGAGACAGTCCAGAGTTTCATTTTTGGGTGAACTATCCCTTTAAATAAGTCTAGTTAGTTAGTTAGTGAGTTCATCCTCTGTCTCCTTTAGTCCTGGTGACACATGGTGATGCTCAGTGTAGTGGAAGTGTCATTGTTTACAAGCTTTATTTACATTTTAACCATAGAAACAATAAACATTCCAACTGCATGTGCACACAATTATCACCTGACTTTGATGTTTGTTAGTTGTTGTAGTTGTTGTTGTTGTGACACATTGTATTTGTGTCTTTTTTATTTCTAAAGTGAAGAAGACTGAGTTATGAAATCTGCTTTATAAATAGAAAAACATATATAAAAACATCAAATAAATAACTGAACTACCTACAATTTAAACTCCTCATTGTCAAATAAAATGAGTTATTTAAGTTTAAGCTGAGTTTTATACGTTCAGAATAAGTTTTTAGAATAAGTTTTTAATGTATTATTACATATTCCTTTAACTTCTGTGTGATTTTATATATTTTATATCATATTTTACCTTCCGAGGGTGAATAACAATATTTTGTAACTTGACCTTGATTTTCTGTTAAAGCAGTAAAAGTTCAGACAAAATGTGCAAAGATTAAAGGATTTTAAATGATGTTAAATAAAGTTTACGCCCAAATAAAGTCAGATTTATGAGTGTGTGTGTGTGTGTGTGTATGAGGCGTTCAGGGTCGATCGGCTGCAGCCCAGACCGGCTCGTTGTCGTCACCGTGTGCGTGTCTGTCGCTGCCAGTGTCTCAAACACAAAAAAAGTTTGAGGACCTGTTGTCGTTGACAGCGACAGCAGTGAATCACCACGGCGACGGCGGGTCAGGAAGTTTAGTTGTTGCTGATGAAGTGAAACTGTGGTGTTTGTTTTGTTTTGAGGACTTTAAAGAGCAGATCGGTGTTTGGTGCCTTTAAAGACAACATGTGGTGTTTGAAGATGAAGAGACGCCGGACAGACGGATGCTAATTAAATACAGGGAGGAGGAGGGGGGGGCGGGGGGGTTTGTCCAAAGAGTGTGAACAATTAGAGAGTGATTGATGAAGAGGAAGAAGCAGAAAGAGAATAAAGTGAGAGAGAGATTGAGGTTTAACAGCCTGACGGAGGGAAGGAGACACCTGGCAGGTCACAGCTGCTGCTAGGAGACGAGGGAAGGAGACGAGGGAAGGAGATAAGGACCTGAAGTCGTTGTCGTCTGGTTTTGCTCCGTGATGCGTTCAGGTGCTTTAGATTAAAAAACATAAAAGGCTTTTTAATGTTTTGTCCGAGCTGCACTTTAACGCTTCAACTTTAAGCTGCATAAAAGCTGATGATGCTGCAGCTGCACAGGTGTTCAGGGGTTTAATGTCGCCGCGGTAACGATGCTGCTTCCTTCACACACACACACACACACACACACACACACACACACACACACACACACACACACACACACACACACACAGGTGCACAGACTCAGAATCTCAGAGTCCGTGCAAAGTGAGTCTGCTCTGCAAAAACTAGAATATTTGTCTCATTTTTAGTCAAAACTAAACTCTTTCCACTTAAAATAAAACTCATCACCTAAAAAAATACTTGTTTTTTGACAATTTTCACTTGTTTCAAACACATTTTACCAAAACAAATCTCATTACATAAAGATTTTCTTGTTTTTAGACACTTTTTACTTGTTTTAAACATATTTTCACTTGCAATAACCAGAAAAATCTGCCACGTTTTTTGAGCTTGTAATGAAAAATTTGCTCCACAATCAGATTTTTCTACTTAATTCAAGTGAAAATATACTTGAAAGAAGTAAAAAGTGTCTGAAAAGATTTGTTTTGACAAGAAATGAGACAAATATTCTTGGTAACAGTTTGAGTTTTGCAGTGTGAGCTGTGGATCTACTTCCTGTCTCACCTGCCACACACACACACACACACACACACACTTCCTACGTGAGCCGTGACACATCCCATAATGCACCGGCGCCGTCCTGTCATCCACCTCAACGTCTCCACGTCTAATTTTTTTACCTACGGTGACACTCATTGGCTGACACTTTGATTGACAGGGGCCTGACAGGAAACGTTTGTCGCCGTCGTGTCTGAGCGGGCGTCGCTGTCGTCTTTAATTTCCTCACCCCCCCTCCTCATCGCCGTGACAACACGCCGGGGCACCTTACATCTGTTTTACACGCCGCGCAGCGAAGGCAGCATCGCCGTCCCCGTCTGCAAACAGCTGCAGGTGGAGGACTTGAACGCATCGCGCAGATCAAACAGAGACGAGACTGTTGTAGCTTCTTTTCTTCTCTTGTTTTAGATTTTGGGCTCTTTTTCTTCCTTAACGCGTATTCTTTCAGAACAGTTGAAAGAAATGGTAGAAAATCCACTTTAAGGTTTTTATCTTACTTCATTTCTTCAGTAGATTTCTCCTTGTCTGACCCATGTCATGTCAGGTGTCGTTGTAAAGCTCTCTCTCTGCTGAACAATGATGTGGCTCCAAATATGGTCATTTCCTTTGTATCTGCAACAAATCGTTAAAGTATGATTTACATTAACAATCTATGGAATTTTACAGCCCAAGTCGTTAAAGGCCGTTTTCTCAGAAAGACTTTTTCAGACTCTGATCTAGAAATCTCCACTTCCAGACACCAAACCTTCCACTTTGATCCCTGTCTATATCCTGAAGGTTTTTCCAGAGGGGATTGTTGATAAATCATTCACAGCCTCATTTATACAACATGTTATTACTAAAAACATGGCGAAAATTAGATTTTTTTTACTGCAGGTGACAGTATTTTCTAATTTACAGAGTGATCAACAGAGATATCCAGAATCCTCCTCTGGAAAAACTAAAGACTCTAATGTGTCAACAAAATAAAACAAGAATTTTGAAAGTAGCTTCATCCATTGTTCAGATTTCTGCTCTGGAAATATATGCAAATTAGCGCATATTTAATTAGATATTGCCTCATTTACATATTTAAACATAAAATCTGACAAAACTTGTAATACAAAAAATATTTGTCTTAATGTGAGGGATGAACCTGGGAAGTTTCATGGTGATATCTGGTAGTTTAAATTTTTACCCTATTCACCTGCAGCGTCTCCGAATTTTAATTTAATGAAAACATGTGTGAGGTTTCTGAACAGAGGACGTGAAGAACGTCTCAAAACGACGGAGGAGAAAAAATCTGAGAACGTCTTCATTTAGCTCGGATTATACACACACACACACACACACACACACACACACACACACACACGTCGTATTTCAGATCCATTTCTCTCTCTGTGTCTGAACTCCGAGGCCTTGAGATGAATTTTTAAGCGCTGCATATTCAAAAGAGAGAGAGACAGCGAGCCGTGGGTCTGAGCCGGGTTCGGCCGGCGTTCCCGCTGCCTTCCTGCCTTCCTGCCTTCCTGCCTTCCTGCTGCATGCCCAGATGACTCCAGAGGCCCGCCGTGACCCGGCAGCGGCGAGACTAAAGGTCACGGCGGTGAGCGTCGAGCCGCGCATCCTGATTACCCACAACCCCCCTCTCCTCCCCCTCCCTCTCTCCCACTGACTTCCTGTGAGGTCCGGCAGGTTCATTAGCGCTGGGAATAACTGCGGCGGAGAGATGGACGGACGGAGGGAGGGAAAGAGGGAGGAGGTCTGAACCAATAAACGAAGTGTCCAGAGAGCGAAAGAAAGAAAGAAAGGGAGGAAGGGGGGGAGGAAAGACGAGTGCAGGGTCGTATTATTTATGCAGTCAATAGGCCGCCGCTTGTCTGCATCGCTAATTGTTTGATTTTATAGGCGGGACGGGCTCTTTAAACAAACACGCTCTTATGCTAATGGCGGCGCGACGCTGCCCTCCTGACAGGGCAGACTGGGGGATTATGGGAGTTTTCTTCTTTCTTTTTTTTCCAGGATGGAGGGAGGAGGAAAAGGGGGAAGGAGGAGGAGGAGGGGGGAGAGACGTATGAAGCTGAATATGATTTGGATAATTAAAAATGACAGAGGAAATGGCTTTGTCTTGACAGGTGGAGGGAGAGGGAGGAGGAGGTGGAGGAGGAGGGAGGGGGGAGGAGGAGGGGGGAGTGGGCGGGCGGTTTGGTTAGGCCTGATTGCTGTCAATCAAAGTGTCCGGTGGGACGACCCCGTCGGCAGGAGGATCGCCGTGAACTTTGACCCCAGCCATGGTCGACGGGATGCTGATGAGAGAGAGAGAGAGAGAGAGAGAGATAACAACCTTGAGAGAGGGACTGAATTTCAACAAAGAAAGAAAGAAAGATGAAAGAAAGGAAGAAGGAAGGGTAAAGAAAGAAAAAATGAATTAAGGATGGAGGAAGGAAGGGAGGAAGAATAAAAGAAAAAAGAAAGAAAGAAGGATGGATGGGGGAAAGGAGGATGTGAAGAAAGAAAGATGGAGGAAATGAGGATGAAAGAAAAAAATAGAAATAAAGAAGGATGGATGATGGAGGGAAGGAGAATGAAAAAAATAAAGGAAGGAAATGAAAGAAAGGTTGAAGGATGGAGGAAGGAAGAAAGAAAGAAGGATGGACGGAGTAAAGGAGTGTGGGAAAATTAGGATGAAAGAAAGAAGATCAGGAGGAAGAAAGAAAGAAAGATGGAGGAAAGGAAGATTTGGAAAGGAGAAAGAAAGAAAGAAAAAACAAGGACGAATGATGGAGGGAAGGGGGATGAAAGAAAGAAAGAAAGGAAGAAAGAAAAAAGAGGAGGAGCAGATGAAACGACAGTAAACAAAGGGATGGAGGATGGAAGAGTGTCAGAGACCAGACTGATTAGCGCATTAGCTTAGCATCACAGACGCTAACGTTGCTAACTGCTGGATTAGCGTCAACATTGTGACCTCTGACCTTTCACACACTCGTCCAATCAGAAGCTCAGACTTCTACGTGTTTCTCTTCTTCTCTTCTCTTTAATCCTGTCGTTACATTCTTCTTCTCTTTTTTACCCTCTGCGTTTTATGTACGACGGCGTAGTAAAAAATCAACAGCGTGATGCGTTCATGGAAACTCCGACATTTCAACCTTAAAGCGATAAATTGCCTCTGGTGTCGTTTCTCAGCGATTCAGCTTCAGTTCAATCACAAAAACTCAAATATCTCACCAAGAATATTTGGCCAATTTCTTGTCAAAACAAATGTCATTATACTTATAAGACTCATCACATTAAAAATTAACTTGTTTCAAACTAATTTTCACTTGAAATAAGTAGAAAAATCTAATCGTGGAGCAAGTTTTTCTTCTTTATTACAAGCACAAAAAACAGATTTTTCCACTGATTTCAAGTGAAAATTAGTTTGAAACAAGTGAAAATGATCTAAAAACAAGTTAATGTTTAGGTGATGAGTCTTATTTTAAGAGGAAAGAGATGAGTTTTGACTAGAAATAAGACAAATATTCTTGTAAAGATGAGAAGAGTTTTTACAGTGTAGCGACTACATTTTGTTGATTTATTCATATTAGCGAGGTCAGACCCGTAAGTTTCTAACTATATTTGACTATATTTGTTATATCTGAGATTTTAAACCTGTTTTCTTCTTTTCTTCTCATATTTGCAACGTTTTCAAAGCGGTTAAAACACACGGAGCCAAATGTTCCTGTTGTTTATGTTTCAGGGTGAACGAGTGAAAACCACGGTTTCACTCGTGAACAGATTGTTTATTATCGTTCATCCAGCTCAACATGGACGCAGTCGCTACGGGAGAGTTTAATGTGCGTGTGTGTGTGTGTGTGTGTCTGTGTGTGTGTGTGTGTGTGTGTGTGTGAGAGATGAGAGGAAACTGAGCGTCACTCGAAGCCAAAGTGACAATTGAACAAACGGCAACAATGAAAAGAGGAACAGATTCTATCTCTGTCCTTCTGTCGCTTTGTTCTGTGTGTGTGTGTGTGTGTGTGTGTGTGTCTGCTCCCGACTGCGTGTGTGTGCATATCGCTGTGTGTAATTGCATATTTATTGATGTGTGTTCTCACATTTATTTGTTCCTCCGAGTCGACTCAGTGTGTGTGTGTGTGTTGCTGCACGGGGAGGTTGAGATGTAAAACCCTCTCTCTCTCTCCAGATGCAGGATGGAGCGAATCCTCCCTCGCCCCCCGCCAAATTAATCTGCTCTCACACACTCACACACACTCACACACACACATTCCTACACACACACACACACACACACACGGCGACGGAGTGAAAGCGGATTCTGTAGAATAATTTCATTATAAGGTTGTGAGCATGTGGATTAATGGTTTTACTGTCACCGAGACGACAGAGGGATTTTCTCTTTTCTATTCTCTCTCTTTCTCTCACAGATGCTTTTATTTTGGCGGTTCCTCTCCACTTCCTTTATTCCCTCTCTTCTTCTTCTTCTTCTTCTCTTTCTTCCTCTTCTCTCTATTTTTCTTCTTCGCTGCCTGTGTTTGTTCAACAGCCTCCTCTACTTCCTGCTGTTTCCCTCCGTGGTTCCCAACCCGAGGCTCCCGGCCCTCGGAGCGGCCGCCAGGTTCACGCCAGGGGTCGGGACATGAAACACTTTCCTCTCTGTTTACGTTTAAAAGAAGGATAAAGAGTTGTTTTACAGACGGAAACTGAGCTCATTCATCTTTACTTTGCTATAAACATAATGTACAGGAATACAATACAACTTTATTAATCCTGATGCCGGTAGGAAACATTCACAACAACAATCAAATAACAAATGGTAAAATATGCAAAGTATGATTTGTGCTTAAATATTATATATTATAAATGTTATATATTGAATATAACTAAACACTAAGTGTAGTTTTAACAGAACGAGCTGCTCTGTGTTGAAGTGTTAAATAAAAAGATTAATCTTAAAAAATGTAAATAAAGAAAGGAGCTGAAATAATCAGATATAAGGTTATGTTATAATTGACAGTTTATGCACATTATATGAGCTTGAGCTTTTATTAAATGATTAAAAAAATTCTAATTTGGTTTAATTAGAATCTTGAGCCAATCAACAGGCAGGATGCAAACGAGACGACCAATCGGATTCCACCGTTCAGTCATGATCAAGAAGAACGATGTAGCCTGCAAAACTAAACTCTTTCCACTTAAAATAAGACTCATCACCTAAAAATGAACTTGTTTTTAGATCATTTTCACTTGAAATAAGTAGAAAAATCTGTCAGTTTATAATAAGGAAGAAAAACTTGCTCCACTCTCAGATTTTTCTACTTATTTCAAGTAAAAATATGCTTAAAAGAAGTAAAAAGTGTCTAAAAACAAGGACATTTTTAATGTGATGAGTCTGATTTTAAGTGGAATGAGGTTTGTTTTGACTAGAAATGAGACAAATGCAGTATTGATATTTGATTAAAATTAATATTAATGTTAGTTTAATCCAGAAACAGATGATGATGATGATGAAGAAGATGAAGTCTCCTGCTGTTTCTTCTTTCATCATCTCTGTTTCCTGGTCGTTGTTGTTTTTTTCTGTTGCGTCATGTTGTTACGTCGTCGTTGTCGTCGTCGTGTGATGTCGGGATCCAGAGACACGTTAACAAGTCTGCAGAGGAGTGTGTGTGTGTGTGTGTTTGTGTGTGTGTGTGTGTGTGTGTGTGTGTGTGTGTGTGTGTGTGTGTGTGTGTGTGTGTGTGTGTGTGTGTGTGTGTGTGTGTGTGTGTCTCCGTCACCTGGCTCTGTCACCCTCCATAATCACTACAATCCAACAGAGAAATCTGCTCTAATCAAACAGGAAACGCCTCCGTGGTTCTGGCGGCTCTCGCCCTGCACGCTCCTCATTCTGGTTCTCTCTAATTTTCAGTGTGTGTGTGTGTATGTGTGTGTGTGTGTGTGTGCGTGTGTGTGTGTGTGTGCGTGTGTGTGTGTGTGTGGGGCTGTCAGTCAGGGAGGAGGCAGCAGCAGCAGCTGGCTGAGGAAGTCCCCAGAGGGATTGTGGGTAGGCAGGGAGGAGGGAGGGGAAGGTTATGGCTTCACTCCCATCACCGATCTGTTGCCTGAGTGTGTGTGTGTCTGTCTGTGTGTGTGTGTGTGTGTGTGTGTTACAGTACTCCTTCCAGCAGAGTGTCGAGTGCAATGGGAAGGAGTGTGTTAGTGTCTCACACACTCATCTGGTCCAGGGTGTTGGTGTTTATCCTGGTTCAGTCTGGTTCAAAGTTAAAGCAGATGCTGATGCTGCGTTCAAGGCTTTTGAAACCGTAAATTACGGCTTCAAGTCATGACTACGACTTTGTAGCGTTCCAGGTAACCTAGGTAACCCGTAAGTCACTATAACGGCCTCTCGTAACTTCCGACCCGTGAACTCGTACCAGATGGAACCGGTACGACTTCACAGGAAGGAAAAACACAAAGTACGAGTTTCCTTGAAGGCACCATGAGTTAGCAGCCCCCGCCCTCGTCAGGCATCTATTGGTCCTCGTCCCTACGTCACCACATTCACGATGCAGCGATGCATCCCTTGGCTGCACACACAGCCCTTCATGCCGTTCTCTCTCCTCATTGGAGGAAAGTTTTCTCCTGGTTTCCAGCAGAGCAGAGTGACGGAGAGACCAGACACTCTATGGAAGAGATGCTGACCATGGAAAATAGGAACATTTAGGACTTAGAGGAACTAAAACATTCACCTGAGATCTGATTTAAGACATCTTCAGTCTGGTCTGGTTCAGTCTGGTCTGGTCTGGTTCGGTCTGGTCTGGTCTTGTTTGGTCTGGTTCAGTCTGGTTTATTCTGGTCTGGTTCAGTCTGGTCTGGTTCAGTCTGGTTTAGTCTGGTTTAGTCTGGTTTGGTTTATTCTGGTCTGGTCTGGTTTAGTCTCGTTTGGTTTGGTTTATTCTGGTCTGGTTCAGTCTGGTCTGGTTTAGTCTGGTCTGGTCTGGTCTGGTCTGGTTTAGTCTGGTTTAGTCTGGTTTAGTCTGGTCTGGTCTGGTCTGGTCTGGTTTAGTCTGGTTTAGTCTGGTCT
Source organism: Decapterus maruadsi (assembly GCA_030347415.2). NCBI lineage: Eukaryota > Metazoa > Chordata > Actinopteri > Carangiformes > Carangidae > Decapterus > Decapterus maruadsi. The sequence goes on from CM064887.1 coordinate 25,412,322, forward strand.
GGTTTAGTCTGGTCTGGTTTAGTCTGGTCTGGTCTGGTTTAGTCTGGTCTGGTCTGGTCTTGTTTGGTTTGGTTTATTCTGGTCTGGTCTAGTCTGGTCTGGTTCTGTCTGGTTTTGTCTGGTTTACTCTGGTTTAGTCTGGTCTGGTTTATTCTGGTCTGGTTTAGTCTGGTCTGGTTTAGTCTGGTCTGGTCTGGTTTAGTCTGGTCTGGTCTGGTTTAGTCTGGTTTAGTCTTGTCTGGTTTGGTCTAGTTTGTTTCAGTCTGGTCTGGTTTAGTCTGGTCTGGTCTGGTTTAGTCTGGTTTAGTCTGGTTTAGTCTGGTCTGGTTTAGTCTGGTTTAGTCTGGTCTGGTCTGGTTAGTTTGTTTCAGTCTGGTTTGGTTCAGTCTGGTCTGGTCTGGTCTGGTCTGGTTTAGTCTGGTTTGGTTTATTCTGGTCTGGTCTGGTTTATTCTGGTCTGGTTCAGTCTGGTCTGGTTTAGTCTGGTCTGGTCTTGTTTGGTTTGGTTTATTCTGGTCTGGTCTAGTCTGGTCTGGTTCTGTCTGGTTTTGTCTGGTTTACTCTGGTTTAGTCTGGTCTGGTTTATTCTGGTCTGGTTTAGTCTGGTTTAGTCTGGTCTGGTTTAGTCTGGTCTGGTTTAGTCTGGTTTGTTCTGGTCTGGTTTAGTCTGGTCTGGTTTAGTCTGGTTTGTTCTGGTCTGGTTCAGTCTGGTTTAGTTTGGTCTGGTTTAGTCTGGTTTAGTCTGGTCTGGTCTGGTCACAGTGAGACCCTCCTCTGGTCTGGTGCGGTGTGTTTGTTTCCGTCTGCCTGCAGCACCAGCCGGGTGGAGTTTCCTGGTTCTGGTCCCGGTCTCTGCAGACTGGTCGTGTCCTCCCGGCGCCGGCCGCCGCTGGAAACGTCGTCTCTTTAAATCTTTACCCTGAGAGTCAGCGGCGGCGGCGGCGGTGGCGTGTGGAACATCGCCTCCGTCTGCACCGCCGCTGCTGCTGGAGGTGTTTGTTTTCCACTCCACTACGTGCCTCAGCACTAAATCACCTGGTTAGAGGCTGGAGAGGGAGAGACTGGAGCTCAGGCTGTTTACCTGCAAGTGTGTGTGTCTGTGTGTGTGTGTGTGTGTGTGTGTGTCTGTGTGTGTTGTTGTGTTGTTGTTCCACCTTCATACACACCTGTGACTGCCGTGTGTGCACATGATTTCACATCTGTATTCCTGTGTGCGTCGAACTCAGCGCGCTTTAGGAGGAAAACTGCATCGAGACGAGTGGAAATAACAATAAAAGCAGCAGCAGGAGGAAGAGGAGGAGGAGGAGGAAGAGGAGGAGGAGGAGGAGGAGGAGGAGGAAGAGGAGGAGGAAGAGGCATGTCCAGAAAAAAGAAACATAAAGAGATGAAGAGGAAGAAACAGGAGGGAAAGAATCAGAGTAATGAGATTTATGAAAGAAAAAAAAGAAAGAAAAAGAAAGAAAAGGAAATCATTTTCAATCTGGAAGCAGAAAAATATTAACGAGGAGGAAACAGACAGAGCTGCTGCTTCATGGATTAATAACTGGAAGACAGAGAGGAAAAAAAAACAGAAAACATCAATACGAGTGCATTTGTTAAAGTGGTAACGAGATGTGGATGGAGAGATGGAGGGATGGAGAGAGAGAAGGTCAAGAAGGACACGGTTTCATAGAAGAAGTAAAATCTCAGTGGTAGAAACATGTTGGAGCTGAAAGGTCGAGGTAATTAAAAAAACACTGATATGATTTCTGATTTTTTTTCTTCTTTTTCAGTGAGAATATGAAACTCATGTCTCTGTATCAAAGCTCCTTCACAATAAAGGTAGACGTTTGTATTAAAACTCCTTCAGAATAAAAGTAGACGTTTGTATTAAAGCTCCTTCAGAATAAAAGTAGATATTTGTATTAAAGCTCCTTCAGAATAAAGGTAGACGTTTGTATTAAAGCTCCTTCACAATAAAAGTAGATGTTTGTATCAAAGCTCCTTCACAATAAAAGTAGATGTTTGTATTAAAGCTCCTTCAGAATAAAAGTAGATGTTTGTGTTAAAGCTCCTTCACAATAAAAGTAGACGTTTGTGTTAAAGTTCCTTCAAAATAAAGGTAGACGTTTGTGTTAAAGTTCCTTCAAAATAAAGGTAGACGTTTGTATTAAAGCTCCTTCAAAATAAAGGTAGACGTTTGTGTTAAAGCTCCTTCTGAATAAAAGTAAATGTTTGTGTTAAAGCTCCTTCACAATAAAGGTAGACATTTGTATTAAAGCACCTTCAGAATAAAAGTAGATGTTTGTATTAAAGCTCCTTCAGAATAAAAGTAGATGTTTGTATTAAAGCTCCTTCAGAATAAAGGTAGACGTTTGTATTAAAGCTCCTTCAGAATAAAAGTAGATGTTTGTATTAAAGCTCCTTCAGAATAAAGGTAGACATTTGTATTAAAGCTCCTTCAGAATAAAAGTAGACGTTTGTATTAAAGCTCCTTCAGAATAAAAGTAGACGTTTGTATTAAAGCTCCTTCAGAATAAAGGTAGATGTTTAGATTGTGAATCAACCCTTCAAAATAAAAGCACGAGAGAAGAATAAGACAAAAATGATTCTTGGTTAGCTTAGCTTAGCATAAAGACTAGAAACAGTCTCATCCTAATAGAAACCTGAGAAACAGAAACGGGAAATACGTCTGGGGCTCAGTGTGTGTGTGTGTGTGTTGTGTGTGTGTGTGTTGTGTAAAGTACATTGACCTTCCTTCATCTCCCCGTGAGCAGGACAAATATTTAAAATAGATGTCATGTTCCCCCGGACCTCCTCCCACCGTGTGTGTGTCTACGTGTGTGTGTGTGTTTCAGTGGTTGATTCCTTCACCACCCATTACTGCTGAAAAACCAGAGCTTGTGCTTTTCCTCTCTTCCCATCACTCCCTGTTGTTGTTCCTCTCTCCCTCCCTCTCTCTCTCTCCGACAGCCACTAATAATAACGCATGAAGGCAGTCACGCCAAATGAAGACAAATGCCGTCCGCTGCTTTGGAATCATAATCTCTTTCTCTCTCTCTCTCCGCCCGGCCGTGGAGTGGTGAGACGTCTCTATACAAACACACACTTAGAGTTCAGGTGTGTTTGGAGACGACGTGTCCTTCACACTGATCGCCGGCTTTTTCTCACATTAATATTTTATCACAGTCGTGAAAAAAATAAAAAAAACAAGTAGCTGCTCGTTCATTGACATAAATACCCAGTTGACATATGTCTTCTATTATTAAAGGCAGAGCAGAGACTTAATGTCTTATTTAATAACTGTAAAATCATAATTTTTGACTGTTGTGGTTCATTCAGAGGACGACGAGAAAATACTGGTTCTGGTTCTGGTGCTGGTGCTGGTATGCTTTTATTTTGAAGGAGCACTTTATTTTGCCTTTTTGTCCACCTCAGGGCCACCGTACTGATGCTCTACAGTGGCAACACAACACATCGACCTCCAAGTTCTTTGAGCAGCTGTTTCACCGCACTGTGACGTGACCTTTGTTTAATCTACTGCAGACGGTAGATTTACCGCACAACTTTATTTAAAAGTTCACTCCTGACAGAAGGAGACAGACGCACTAAGAACAGAAACAAAAACAGAAACAAACTCACCTCAGTGTCTAGTTTAACGGCCGTTCTCAAGCTTCGTGGTCTAGACGTAGAAGTATATACGGTATAAAAGCAAATACTCCAGCACATTGTGAATGATTGAACATGTTTCAAATTCAAATGTCCAGTAGTATTGGAAAAAGCATTAATAATTCAAATTAGGGTCCAGTCGCACCGAGCAGTATTAGAAAAAATGGGAGCAAAAACAAATTGGACTTTTCGTACTGCCAACTGTTGTCTACTGCTCAGCCATACTTTCACCTCGAGACTCCATTTAAACTTTAAACAATAGACACAAGTCTTGTGTATTGGTGTGTTAATACACGTTTTGATAGGTCTTATAGTTTTTGATCAATCCCTGATCAATGACCATGATGATTTTTGGAGAAATGTTGAGATTATAATGGGTGTGTATTGGACGGAATGTTCGTGTCCAGTGATGACATCATCGGTTAGAGTGGTAGAGAGCCCAGAAAAACTCCAGATTTTTTCTCTTTCCACACTCCTCTTGGACACAATTTACACTCTACACACATGATTTTTTCCAAATTTGTAGACAAACTTGTTCTGTCTCTCACAATGTGCTCAAAATATCAGAGAGACTTACAGAATTTGAATTATCAGCCTCTAAGTGCGGCCACGTCTGTCTCTGCTCCTCATTGACTCCAATACAAAGATTTTCTGAGAGAAGCAGAACGGACCGATGTTTTAAACTCGCAACTGTCTCCAAAATATTTACTGTAGAAACACCAGAATCACAGCAAACCGTTCAGGAAGTCCTGACAGCGATGACGGTCTGGGGTTTTTTCTGATAGGCGCTACCGTTTTGTGAGGAGCTACTGTCCTAAGGCTTCGCCGCCGTACCGAGACCTTTCACACCGAGCCTCAGATGCCAGATTCCAAAGTTTCTCGACGTGTTTTTAATCTGTTAATTATCCATCACGTATTCACTTTGCCGCTGTGGTCTTGTCACCAACTTTACTCAACACAGCAGCTCACTGTCTGATCACTGCCTGAGCAATATCGGACCACTGTCCGGACAGAAAATCCTCCCCCCCTCCTCCTCCTCCTCCTCCTCCTCCTCCTCTCCTCTCCTCTCCTCTGACACACAGGTTATTTACATTGTTTACATTAGCGGCCAAGCACGTGTGTGTTCCTGAATCCAGAAACAAAGGCTGATGGCAGAGATGAAGCAAAGACCAGATAAACGCTTTTGTTTTTAACTTCTTTTTCCTGTGAGACTGTGCATGGATAGAGCCATGAGACTGGCAGGCCGAGTTCTGTGTGTGGTGCATGATCAGCTGATGGTGTTCTGACGTTTTTTCACGAACATGATTGGTTGATGTATCTATTCGCAGAAAACTGGAAAAATCGATCCAGAAAAATAATGTCGCATTTTCGCCGCGACATAAATTGGTGTGAAAGGACCCGTTCTGGATTACATCATCTAATCTGATTCAGAGTCTCTCCGGTGTGAAAGGGCCTTTTCTGAGCCTCAGGCCAGAGCTCGTTAAGGTTCATAAACAACCTGGAGCTCGTTAACATGTTTATAAACATGACACTCGTTAACACATTTTGTTCCTGAATCCACCAAACTGCTGAGATCAGAATAATCCAGATATTTTGGATAAAAGTTTTCCAGATCCAACTGAGAAGTTTTGAACAACACAGAATGAGGGTCTGATCCAGATAAAAAAAGACTGGATTACATCATCTAATCTGATTCAGAGTCTGTTTTTTCAAGATTTGATCCAACCCATTATCCAAAATCCAACCAGATTACTTTTGAACAACGGGATCCTGTTGATCTAGGTGTGCAGGTGATGTCATGGTTACAGGCTGGAGGGGGCGGGGGTGGAGGGTGATAATACAGTTAGCCTGAATATAAGTTAAACTTGTTCTTTATGAACTTCTCAGAGGAGCTGTCGTTTTGGTTCTCGTGGTCGTCGTCACAGCGAACAGAGCGAGGCCGACTCCGTTCAAGATGAAATTAGGACGAACAAACCTCTTCATTAAACTGTAAAGTGCTAACGATCATTTGCATGTATTTTGCGAATGATGAATCATGATTGCAGCGACTTCCATTCGTTTCTCTTCTCTCTCTTTCTCTCTCTCTCCGCCATGATGAAATAAAAACCATTTCCACCACCACCGCCACAAATTAACAAATACACGGCTGGATGGTAATGTTCGCACCATAACTGCGGGGATAATTGATTAAATGAGCATTGTAATTACATTTTCTCTTCCTAATATTGAAGATGTTATCAGTGTATCTTTTATCATTAAGTTAATCAGGAACTAAGACGACATTAAAGAGAATGAGCGAGCGTGTGATTAGCCACGAGAGAGGGTGTGAATGTGTAAATGTTTTATTCAGTATTTATTGTTTTTAGGCATTTAAACATGTGTGTGTTTATTGACCTGAGCCCCCTAGTGGTCAGACAGAGACACTGCACCAACACTGACAGTAGATCTCATCATACTGTTTGTGTTTTTATTATGGGTCATGGTGGTAGAAACCCAATGTTTATATTGTACTATAGAACTGTAGTACCTGAGTTTTTCAAAATAAAAGCCTTCAAATCCATGCAGCAGAATCTGGAATACATTGTACTGTATATTAACTCAGGAATTTAACATGAATGCACAATAATCAGCTCTTCAAGAGGGTTAGAGACAGAGGAGGAGACACTAGACTTACTTCCTGGTTAAGTTTGTCTTCTAATACTGTTTATTTAACTCTTTTTTTTCCAGTCCATCGTCATAAACAACATTATTTTTCATTAGTTGTAAATGATGTTGGATCCAAAATTGCTCTAAAATTCAGATTTAGGGATTTATGCCAAAGCTGTAGTGTTTGACTCTTCACTGTGCATCTGAGTCTGATTTCCTTGCAGCAATGCACTCTGGGATTTGTAGTTCAAAGCGTCCTGAACGCAGCAGCTTTGTACCTGAAACAGTTTGTGTTTGCGCTGCACGGCGACTGGACCAGAACAGAAGAGAGCAGATCCAGAGGGAGCTGGAGATCCTGACGTCTGTGCATCTGCTCTGTGTCGCATGCGTGTGTGTGTGTGTGTTTGCGTGTCTGTGTGTGTGTGTGTGTGTGTGTGTGTTTTGGAAGGGTATCCTAAGGTTAAACTGCAGAGTAACAGCATCCATCTGGAGAGCATTAAAAAGATCCATCAACACTTCTGTCCTTGGATCATACAACATATTGTGCGCGTGTGTGTCTGTGTGTGTGTGTGTGTGTGTGTAAATAAATGTGTCGATGTGTGTGTGTTAGTCCACACCCACTCGTTTGTCGTGAGGAAGTCGAGTCACCACGTCTCGTCTCCATAGCAACAGATTTGGAGATTTGGTGAGTCGCAGGCCAACGCATCAGCGACAGGAAACTCCTCGACAAACAAACAAACAAACTGTCACACAACAAGATGAAGATGATGATGATGATGATGATGATGGTGATGGTGATGATGATGATGATGATGATGATGATGATGATGATGATGCCGTTCTGCATGAATTTCCCTCTAAAACAACTCTGTGTGGTAACGTTGTGTTATTATCTCATAGCGTGGTGAATGTGCAGGTCACAACTTGTCCACCAGAGCGTTGTGGAGTTGTTGGATTGTGTATTTGATGAGTTTGATGAGGGAAACCAAGAAATCCCATTAACCTCCTTGGTGTACTTCTGAGCAGCTGGCGGCTCTGCTTCACCGTTCTAAAAATAGCTTGCACCGACAATTAAAGGTAACGAACCTACTTCTGAAACTGTAGGGATTATGGCGATGGGCCAATTTGCCAAAATGTTGAACTATCCCTTTAACATGAGACTGTCTGGTGGCCAGGAGAGGAACTGACTGTGACACAACAGAGTTTTGTTTGTTTGTTTGTTTGTTGTGCGACTTGTCCTAAGTGTAAAGTCAGTTAGAGGAGCTGTGAGGCTGCAGCTGTTCCAGATGTTATTGTGTCTTTATTGAGGAGAAATGGTTTTAACATCTGCATCGTACACACACACACACACACACAGAGCTGCAGGAGGAGGAGGAGGGGGAGGAGGTCAGAGCTGGACCTCCACACTGAGTGGATTGGGACCCCTAACACACACACACACAGACACACACTCCTCTTCAGGGAATTAAAGTGATATTGAGCTCTGAGCAATAACTGGAAGAGTGGAATTATTACTGCAGAGCTGTCAGTGTGTGTGTGTGTGTGTGTGTGTGTGTGTGTGTGTGTGTGTGTGTGTGTGTGTGTGTGTGTGTGTGTGTGTGTGTGTGTGTGTGTGTGTGTGTGTGTGTGTGTGTGTGTGTGTGTGTGCGGTCACCTGTCCACATGTCGATTGTTGCTTTTGATTAAAAAGGAGGAGCAGCGACAGCTCAGAGAGTCTGCAATATCACACTGATGCTGTTACCTCTCTCTCTCTCTCTCTCTCTCTCTCTCTCTCTCTCTCTCTCTCTCTCTCTCTCTCTCTCTCTCTCTCTCTTTTTCTCTCTTTGTCTAAAAGAAGTCAAATCAAACGTTGAGTCTCATTTCTACGTCTCAGTCACCGGAGAATAAAACCTCAACTTCTTAGCTTTTTTATTCTTGCTGGAAACTGTTTTTTTTTTTTTTTCTGACACAGAACTTCAGGAGAAAGTGCGTTGCCTTCAGGGTGCGTGGGACAGATCAGCTGCAGAATGACGTCACCGTGTGGCCTTCAAATACACGTCATACTGTAGGAAATGACGGTTTGTCAGTTCAGTTCAGTTCAGTTCAGTTCAGTTCGGTTTAGGTACAAAAACAAAGTTTAGTTTTTCAGATTAAAAGGTGTCGGACTTCACTGTGTTGTCATGGATACAGTAACAAACCCTTGAGACAATGAACCAATGAGGCTGAAGTGCTGAGGTCACTTCGTCATAACAAATTATCCCAACTCGGATTTTGGAAATTCCGACTTCCATGTACAACTAGAACACATCAACATTAACCCTTCTGTTGTCCTGCTGAAGGAAGGAAGGAAGGAAAAAAGGATTGTGGAAAGAAGGAAAGAAAGATGGAGGGAGGGAACAGATTGGGTCAATTGGACCAAAAGAGGAAGGAAAAGAAGGAACTAAGGAAAGAAGGGAGGATGGAGGAAGGGAACAGAACCAGGAAGTGGCGACGGTGATGGAATCTGAGTTCAGAGATGATCTCAGTTATTTGGCAGCTCTCCCTCTCTCTCTCTCCTTCTCTCCTTTATTGACATGTGTTGACCTTTCTGAACCCCCACCCCCCCTCCCCCTTCCTTCCCCTCCGTCCTCTTCCTCTCTCCCCTGTATTGACACGCTGACCTTTCTGCACCTTCCTCTTCCTACTTCCCCCCCTCCTCTCACCACCCCCCCCCCCCTCCTCCTCCTCCTCCTCCCCCTCCTCCTCCTCCTGGCTATTGATTGGTTCATTTGATAGTTCTATCACCAATCAGCATGAAGTTGACCTTTTGGACTTGGCAATGATAGCAAGACGTTGTGTGTGTGTGTGTGTTTGTCGTTATAAGGATGTATGCATTTCAGTGTGTGTGTGTGTGTGTGTGTGTGTGTGTGTGTGTGTGTGTGTGTGTGTGTGTGTGTGTGTGTGTGTTGACCTTTAGGCAGAATGTCAGCCTGACTCCTGATGCTGCTCGTCACTACATTAGTCCGACAGGAAGCAGTTCAGCTCCGTAACAGGAAGTCCCAGCTCCACCTGCAGCCAGCGAGTGGGCGGGGCCAAGCGATGACCTCATCACTTTATAATGATTTATGGTTAAATTAATATTTCATATCAATTGACAGCCCATATAAATACATAGATGTGTAGCTGTGTCGTTGTAACGAAACGTTTCCTTCATGGAATAAAAAACTCCTGACAACAGCTGTTTAATTTTAATTTAATTCATTTTGGATTGATTTTATATTTATTATCTCTTCACATATTGAATATATTGAGTAGTTACAACATAAAAAACATCTTGAAGCTCCACATTATGTAATAATGTCACATAATAATGAAACAAATTATTACAAAATGCAGGTGTTGCACTTTTTTAATGAATCAAATTGTGCCACCCCTTTAAGAGACAGGGGCATTCTGGACTAGTGTTCTGTGTGTCACTTCAGTTTGCCTTAGTTCTTCTCCTCAGACAGGAAGCTTGAGTGAAGCTATTGTTTTCATTTTTACACATTCATTTTTTCTCAGCTGTACCCTAAGAGGCATATATGTCTGTAAGTATTGGTCGTTCTTGTGTGGAGCTTAACTGTCGAAGATTTAGGAACAGTTCTTTAGTTGTGTGAGAAAACATTAAAACCGAAGCGATGCTAATGTGCTAGCTCGTCAATGACGTTTTCAATGTAACGTTAGCATTAAGCTAATCGCCGCTAATCGCTAATTATTCTTGTGATCAGTTCATTGAGAATTCATCCTGTTTATGAATATTTACGTCATGTATGATAATTGTTTATGTTAAAGAACAAGACAAACAACATGTAACATTTTATTTTTTATCTTTGTATTGCAGTTTCACAGTGTTTCTACAGTAAACATCTCAAAACGCACCTGCTGGCTCGGTGTTTATTGGTGAACCCTGTTAGCTATCTGCCAAGTTATCAACAGCAGCAAACAAGGGCAGAATACAAATATAACAATTTGGTGCAAAGTAACAACTTATGACAAAATACGACAAAGTATATTAAAAAATGTGGCGTTATTACATCATGAAGTGACAATTTATTACATTATTACATAATGTGGAGCTTCAAGATTAATATATATTCAATATGTGAAGAGATAATAAATATAAAATCGATTAAAATGAATTAAATTAAACAGCTGTTGTCGGGAGTTTAAATTTGATATGATGCAGAATATTGATCATTTCATCTCATTTTCATCCTTTTTATTGCATGAAGGAAACGTGATTCAAATCTTAGTTTTAACATTTGTTGTTGTTGTTGTTGTTGTTGTTGTTGTTTACGCCCAAGTGTCAACGTGAAATTAATGCGAGTGTGCGACTGGAGGTGAAATTAATGTATATTTGTTTAAATGAAAGGTGAACTTCCTGCTCTGAGCTCGACCTGAACAGGAATATTTATATTTGCAGCTGGTAATCGTCGGCTGGCTCCGGTCCAGCGCAGCAGCGAGCAGCAACACAAACACACACACAAACACACACACAAACACACACAAAGAAGCAGGTGATGAAAATAAAACCAGGCAAATATTGTGTTTAGTGGCGCCGGGGGAGCGCGGCTTTACGGTCCCGCTGCAGCCGAGGATCTGCTGCTCCAGTTGTTCCAGTTGTTGTTAATGTGTGAACTGGGAGCAAACTGGGAACTGAATGAGCGGAGTGTGCCTTTAAAAACCCAGCGGCTCCGACTGTAAAGAGCCATATGCTGGATGGAGGAGACACACACACACACACACACACACAGGCTGCTGCAGCCACATTTACTGATGTTTATGGTTTCATGTTTACACCTCAGGGCGAGTTTGTAAAAAAATAAAAATAAAAACAGTGAAACGACCGAAACAAAGTCGTCAAAATCTGTCGAACTCTCAGAGTCTCAGTCCAGAAAACACTAAATATTGATATAAAATCATCTGTCAATGCCCAGATAAAGATAGATGCTTCTATTAAAGCTCCATTAAAGCTTGTGACTTTGTGATGTCACAACTAAGCCCCGCCCCCTCACCACCACCTGGACCCTCCATCCAACAACAACAGGGTTTGGTTTCTCTGAGTGTTTTATTTTGAAATCTACTCTGGTTTGTTTCAGTTGGATCACTTTAGAAAACAGTCAGCCAATCAGAAGAGAGGCTCAGAGCCTCCTCCTCCTCCTCCTCTCTTCTGATTGGCTGAAACAAACCTGTTGTTATTGGCTGAGAGAGGAGATGGTTTCCTTCCAGATTTTTACATCATAGATCAACCCTTCAAAATAAAAGTTGGAGGAAGAAGAAAGACAGTTTCCTCATGGTATTTGTTTCCTAGCGCAGTGTTTTTCAACCTTTTTTGGGCTAAGGCACACTTTTTACATTGAAAAAATCCCAAGGCACACCACCAACCAAAATTGTTACAGAATATCACATGGAGTCAAATACAGTATATAAAATACACATTTATTCCCTCAAATGGTTTTTTACTCACTTAGTGTGAAATCTGGGCCTGTTTAGAATATTAATGTCTCTGCCACAGTGTGTGCCTTTTTTGATTTGGCTACGAGTTCAGCCACTAAGTAGCTAGCTTTGAGAGCTCTCTCAGACACCTTCACGTTTTTTCTCATTAAAGTTGCCTGTTTCTCCATGCTTTGACGCATGCGAACAAAATAGTCCGTGCTCTTATTTTGAAGGGACGGATGTTTCGTTTGGAGACGGCGTTTAAGCTTGCTTGGGACCATAGCACTGTTCGATAGATTTTCCCCACACACCAAGCATAACGGGATAGGTGCAGTAGGATCCCCGGTGAAAGTAAATCCAAACGAAAGATAACTGTCACTGTATTGCCTCGAGCTCACCGTTTTTACTGTCTTGTTGTGGTCACCACTTGTAGGCTGCTACTGGGCAGTTCATCGTCTGGGTTAGGATTTTGTCCGAGGCCGAGCTCGGGTCTGTTCTTTTCCTTTTCAGATATTTATCCATAGCTGTTTACCGTGTCGCCACCGTGGATCTATTCATTGCCGCGACTTATTTTGCCGCCACTTATTCCGTGCATCACTGTCTTATTTTATTGTCCTAAATAAACGGTGCCAAGATCATAGTGCTACCTGCTGCCACCTACTGGCAAGAAAAATAATTTAACTACTCTGCCGGCCACTGAAGAGCGCCGACACTCAACACTGGCACTGAACTGGCACACAACTACTTGCAGCAACCAACGCAACATTTTTTTAAGAGCAATTAAGTGAAATTAGATAATTTTCCACGGCACACTTGACGACCTCCCACGGCACACCAGTGTGCCGCGGCACAGTGGTTGAAAATCACTGTCCTAGCGGATCCGGAAATCACCAAATTTACCAAAGTAAAAGCGTTTACCAAAATAAAACTATTGAAATACAGATTAACTTGTAAGACAATAGAAGCAAAATGTTAACTTAATGGCTCGGGGACGTTCTTGTAAAGCATTTTCCTTAAATTAAAGAGTTTCACCGCATTTTATGAGCTTGGTGCTTTTATTTTGACAGAAAGGCCTGTTTCTGATCCGGTTCGTCACCAAAACAGCGAGTCAGCGGCTCCAGACTACAGTTTCCTCAAGCTTTCTCTCTCTTCTGATTGGCTGAAACGAGCCTGTGTTTATTGGCTGAGAGAGGAGACGGTTTCCAGATCTTTATATTATGGATCAACCCTTCAAAATAAAACAGGAAGTGTAGCTAATACAGTAATTGGAGCTTTAGCATTTAGCTGATATGTTCAGTGTCGACCAGATTTGCTAATCAGCGCGTCCTCATTACATTCATTGTGTGTTTGTTGTGTATTTGTGGAGTGGAGGTTGTGTAGGAACCATACGGCCGTCAGACCATGTTGTGTTTATGGCTTTTTAAAACCACCTCCTGCTCTTTCTAATCTGTTTTTTCTTTTTTCCTCTTTGCCTTTCTTCTATTTTTCTCCAAATCTCTTTGTTTTCCTCTCCTTCTCCTCCCTGGATGTCTTTCTCTCCTCCCTTTGAGCCTCTAATTTCTTTCTTTCTATTGCTTTTTAATCACTTTCCCTCCCTCCCTCTTTCTTTCTATCTCCATCTCTTTGTTTCATGATTTCTTTATTTGTCGTTTTCCTATTTATCACCCGGCTCTCCCCCATTTTTCTGCCCTCTTTACAATTCATTTGTTCTCTACCTCTCTCTTTCTTTCTTTTTTCTTTCTCTCGCCTCAGACGCACACACACACACACACAGACACACACACACACACACAGACACACACAAACGCACACACAGAGTCTGTTTTTCCATTTGTCATTAAGAGGCAGAGAGGTAGACAGTAACATTTAAACCGCCCGTTCTGAATGGTTAAAAGATGGCCTTTTCTGTGTGTGTGTGTGTGTGTGAGTCATTGTGTGTGTGTGTGTGTGTGTGTGTGTGAGTCATTGTGTGTGTGTGTGTGAGGCAGTGTGTGTGTGTGTGTGTGTGTGAGGGCGATCGATGCAGTAATCTGCAGGAGGTGGAAAGCAGAGAGCGAGCCGTTCAGCAGCGCTCACTAATCAATTGCAATTCTTTCTTTTACTGTCTGAACGCCCAGATTTAGACATTTGTGTGTGTGTGTGTGTTTGTGTGCATGTGTGTGTGTGTGTCTGAGAGTGTGTGTGTGTTGTTAATTCTTTCTTTTACTGTCTTTGGCCTTTATATGTGTTTGTGTGTATCAGCCTTTATAGGTTTCTCTGAGTGTGTGTCTGTGTGTGCGTATACAGTCCGTCCTGAGGGGGGCGCTACAGGTCATGGGGGTCATTATTGTCTTAATGTTTAAAAAAATGTAATTAAATAAACTAATTAGATCAATAATTCACTTCCTGTTAAGCAGAGATCCTCTGCACCACAGGTCTGTGAGTGTTAACGTCCATTTTTACGAGCTTTTTAACCAGGTCTTTAAACGCATCACACGGTGATAGTTGAAGATCAGTGATTTGATGAAACAATCTGAGCTCATTCTCCACAAAAACAACCGCTCTCTTCCTCATAATAATAACATAAAGTAACTTAACAATATAACTTAACATTCAGCTGCTTTGTTTCCTGGTTAATGTTTTTTATTTATTTTAAATGCACCGAGAGTGATTTCTAAATGTTCTTATAATAAAGAAATTCAGGCTGATTTGAGCGTCAAACTGTGGGATTAATGTTTTTTGAGCTGTGCAGAAAATCGATTCAAACACTTCAACGTTGTCTTTTGTTATTGTAAATAAATACAAATCTATTAATTCTGACTGATTATTGCATTAATAAAAAAACAAGCAATTTTCCAACATTTAGCTTCGGCTTCTTAAACGCTGTGTTTGAAGAAAAGCAACAGAATAATAATAATCCAGGATAGAAATACGTGAACTGCTGCTGCTGCTGCTCTATAGGAACCGATCGCTGATCAATCAGTCAATTGACCCTCAGTTGGCCTTCTGATTGGTCTGCTTATCCACCAATCAGAGCGCTTCTCCCCATGCCACGAGCTGCACAGCATTCTAAGGTTGTCTGTTTGTTTCAAATGTGATAATAAAGTTTGTTTAAAAAAAAAAAAAAACCTGGGATGAAACCGTATGAAACGAGACAGCAAAGACTACTTTTTAATTTTTCACTATGGGTAGAATGTGCCTGGTGTTCCTGCAATAGCGACTGACGATATCTGGAACGTATTCATGGAATCATTTTTGTTCCGCCCTTTCGCATTTTGAGTTTAAGTTCCTAGTCGGACCCTTTAGAGGGACGGACCTACTCAGACAACAAGGAAATCACACTGGGCTAGCTGCTTCAAAACAGCGCTGGTTAAATCTTTGTCTGTAAGTAATTACACAACCACATTATAGTGATTTATATGTTTACTTTAATTAATACAGTGTATTACTTTCATTGTATCAGTTGTACGAGTTGCACTCGCGGTAAATGTGTTTTCGTGCTGCCGACGTAGTACTGAATTTGCCCAGCAGGGCCGTGGCGCTACACAGATTTATTTACATCTTTTCAACTTGTGAATACATATTTTATTGCTGTAAAAAGACAACAGACGTTATATTTAGTAATGTTTATTTCTTCTGTCTGTTTTGCAGTCTTACAAAAAGTACAATGAGAGAATTCTACGAATAAAACAGAGGAAAAAGAATACAAACCTCAACAAGACTTCCGGATTCCTTCATTATTGTTATCTATCTGTCTAGCTAACCTAATGCGAGGGCAGGATCATTTTTATCCCATTCCCCAAACCCAAGACATCAATAAACATATTTATATAACATATAGCCTATATATTACTTGTTATCTATTAATGTCTTTTGAACTTTGTGAAGTTTTCCGAGGAGAAACGGGAAATCGGTGGAGATTAAGCGTTAGCTCATAGCTAACGATAGCTAGCATGGCTAGCTAGCTAATGAGTGACCAAAACAATGATTTTCCCCCACTTTTCAGAAAAGTCATGAAGCTAATGCCCGTTGCTCTTTAGCCACGTCAAGTCTTCTATCATGAACAGCATTTTTCTGATGTATAAGTTAATCCAAATTTTTCTTACGAGCAATTTAAATCTGCCTGATTTAGAATCAGGACTGTTTTAGAGCAGTAAAGGTCAGTTTACAGCACGAGTAGCTGGTCTGGGTGTCAGGTGCAAACATAAAGGTACCAAACATAAAACAGAATAATTAAAATATTCTAGTGCAAAAGATATGAATACTATATGAAACAAATATGCATAGGCTTATATATACTATAAATACATATAACTCTACTAAATACGTTTTTGTGCAAATTGTTGTTGTAGTGCAGAGTGAGTGTTGGTAGGTTCAGGGTTATTTAGGAGGAACTGGGGCATCGTTTCCCCTGGGAGTTAATTAACCCTTTCGTGACCATTGTTTTGTCCAACCTAGCAACAGTAACCGTGGAGGTTAGGGGTCAATTAATTGATCTAAAAAATCCCATTAAAAGTGGAAACTTGAACTGGTGAGTTGATGAAGCTCAGACAGTTACAGTTACATCCTGGTTAATAGAACCAAACATTTCATTATGACGGAGACACACACACACACACACACACACACACACACACACACACACACACACACACACACACACACACACACACACTAACCTCCCACCTCAGCTGCCATCCACACACACACGCACAAAGAGAATAAAATAAATAAATGTACAATCAAAATTGCAATTACCTGCAGAATTTGTGAAGGGTAAACAAATCTGTGCCTCCCCCACACACACACACCACACACACACACACACTTGCTCCTCACACACACACAGACACACACACGCAGCGCGGCGTTAGCGTCCTAGTTAGCATGCTGAAATGAATACAGTTAGATCCAAAGCAATTTCCTTTTATTTATCTTAGCAGCCGCGCATAAATAAAGGCAAGGGCATCCAGGCAATTAGCATAATTACTATGAGGCGGTCAGAGACACACAACGCAGCGCACACACAGCACGCACACACACTCTGCCGCCACAGGGTGTGTGTGTGTGTGAGTTAGAGAGAGACACAGAGACGAGATAGAGACAATGACTGTGTGTGTGTGTGTTTCAGTGTGTTTTCTACATGTTTGTTAGTTTTGTTGCTTCATATTCTGTGTGAGTCAGTCTGTGTGCATGTGTGTTGTTGTTGTCGTCCTTGGTCTGTCTGAACCGCACACGCACACATGCACACACACACACACACACACACACACACACACACACACACACACACACACAGATCTAAAGTCCCAGTGTGTGTGTTTTTTGTTATTAATATGCAAATACAAGTGAAACACAACAAAGGGCAGAAAACCAGTTTCCAGACTGAGGTCAACTGGTCTGGACCGGTTCACCTGCTCCGGATCTGGACTCACAGACCGCTCTTCATCCTCCTCCTTCCTTCTCCTCCTCCTCCTCTTCTTCCTCTTCCTCTTCTTCATCCTTCCCCCTCCTCCTCTTCCTCTCCTTCTTCCTCCTTCCTCCTCTTCCTGCCTCTTGATCCTCTTCTTCCTTCCTCCTCCCTCCTCCTCCTCCTCATCCTCCTCTTCTTCCTTCTTCTCCTCTTCGTCATTCCTCCTCCTCTTCCTCTTCCTGCATCTTCATCCTTCCTCCTCCTCTTCCTCCTCTTCTTCCTCCCCTTCCTTCTCTTCTTCCTCCTCCCTCCTCTCCTCCTCCCTCCTCTTCCTCCCTCCTCTTCCTCCTCTTCTTCCTCCCCTTCCTTCTCTTCTTCCTCCTCCCTCCTCTTCCTCCCTCCTCCTCCTCCTCATCCTCCTCTTCTTCCTTCTTCTCCTCTTCATCATTCCTCCTCATCTTCCTCTTCCTCCTCTTCTATTGCCCCTTCCTCCTCCTCCTCCTCCTTCCTCCTCCTCCCTCCTCCTCCCTCCTCTTCCTCCCTCCTCTTCCTCCTCTTCATCCTTCCTCCTCCTCCTCTTCTTCCTCCCCTTCCTTCTCTTCCTCTTCCTCCTCCTCCTCTTCCTTCCTCCTCCTCTTCCTCCTCTTCTTCCGGACTCAGAAACCGCTGGTGCACTGATTTTTCCCGAGCACCTGAACGCCTCATGGGTTCATCTGGTTGTTTTTACTTTAATGAGTGTGTTGTTGTTGTGTGTTGTTGTTGTGTTGTTGTGTGTATTTTTTTTTAAGAAGGCAGAAATGTCAGTAACCGGCGCCGGCAGCGTTGTTTTCCCAGCGTTCTACACCAACCTTTGTGCTTCTTACAACCTTTCGCTGACCTTTCCGCGGCGCCGCCGACCCCAGCGAACATAATTCCTGGTGTAAAGCGAGAAAGAGGGAAAGAAGAAAAAAACAAACACGCAGCAGAAAAGAGAAAACAGAGCGAGTTGTTGGAGTCGCCGCTCTAATAATCTGAGGCCTGTTTAACCTCTGGGAGGCAACGGGGACTTAATGAAGCAGTCAGCAAGGTTATGTTTGTTTACAGCCTCGTCCGCGCGCGTGTGTGTGTCTGTGTGTGTGTGTTTACATCAGCGTCATATCAGCATAATTTACACACACACACACACACACTCACTTCCACCTTTCAACTCGCTTTCCAATTCTAATTAATCCGTTTTAATCCGTCTGAAACGGGCAGATTTGCTTCCCTTCACCTGCAGCTGCTCCATGCTACAAACCTGGACCACAACACAACAACGCAACGCAACGCAACACAACACAACACAACACAACACAACACAACACAACACAGCACAGCACAACAAGAAAAGAGAAACACACACACAGAGACACGCACACACAGGTTGTGATTATCTGACATCTGATCCGCGTCCTGCTGAGGAAACATCCCGACACGCTGAGACGAGGAAACATCTTCAGCTTCTCCCTGAGTGTCGTCACCAGGTCACGTCTCCCACAGAGACACAGAGACACAGAGACAGAGCAGCTTTATTACACAACTCCCAGTTAGACATGAAGACATGAGTTTCCTCTCAGTTTTATTTATGACATTAAAACCAGAAACATCTCTGTTCATACAACGTGTCTGATACATAAACATTCATAGACACTGGGTATGAGGTGTAAACAGCGTTGAGGAAGGAGGAACAGCAGTTGTTATTTGTTTCTAAACATCGTCCCTAATAACATACAATAATATTGCTTAACATAATGTAATACAGGATAACATAATATAATATGATATGATATAATATAATGTAATGCAACATAATATATTAATACAGTATAGTATAAGATCATAATTTATCATAGCATAGCATAACATAACTCTAATATAACATAGAGTAACTCTAACAACATAACAGAACATAACATAACACAACTCATAACATAACTTTAATAACATCACATAACACAACACATTACACAAAATATCTCTGACAACACAGCATAACATAACCACAGCCACTTGTCAAGACTGCTGGGAGCCAATAGCGCACATGATACATAACATAACATAGCATAGCATAACATAGCATAGCATAACATAGCATAACATAGCATAGCATAATATAGCATAGCATAACATAGCATAGCATAATATAGCATAGCATAGCATAACATAGCATAACATAACATAGCATAGCATAACATAGCATAGCATAACATAGCATAGCATAACATAGCATAGCATAATATAGCATAGCATAACATAGCATAGCGTAACATAGCATAGCATAGCATAGCGTAACATAGCATAGCATAGTATAACATAACTTAACTCTAGCACAGCATAATATAGCATAGCATAACGTACTGTAGTAGTAACATGACTCCACTCGACTCTAACAACAGAACCACCTCACCTCATGGCTGCTGGGAGCCAATCAGGGGCCAGATGTAGACTTCTATGTTTCAGACTACAACACCTGGACTTTTCAAAATAAAACAGATAAATAAATAATAAATCATCATTCACTTCATCTGTGTCTCCTCATGATAAAGAAAACATCCCAGGGTTGAACTGAACTTTATTCTGAAGGAGACTCAGATGAAATTGAATTAGAATAATTTAAATAAATCACTTGATTTTAGAACAAAACGAGGAACTGTTTCCTGTTTGTCACCTATATAACCATATAGTACAGTATGTAGAGGCTGTGACATCACCGACAACCCGGTGACATCATCACCGTCACATTAGCCCTGCTTAACCCCGGCCATGTATGACCTTTGATGCTAAGCTAGTTAGCATTAATGATATGTTTAAATGTCATCTGAGGATAATCGAGGACGAGGGGGACGGCGAGTGTGAAGGGCGACGACACGGAGACCAGAACCCCGACACACACACACAGACACACACACACAGACACACACACACACACACAGACACACACACGCAGAGTGAGTCAGGGCTCTGGTTAATGAGGAGCGCAGCATGGACGGACATTGATGAGCCTCATTGATGATTAACATCTCATTAGCATCTCATTAGACGAGAGGGAGCAGACACACAGACGCACACACACACACACACATGACAGGAAGTATGAGTGTGAGTGGTCGGCCAGACAGGAGAGGTCAAAGGTCAAACACCAAACATCGCTTTTGACTAAAAGTTTGAAACAAAAAAAAACAAAAAACAAAAACTGGTGTTGGTTTTAAATGTCGGATTCAAACAGTGATCAGACACACGCACATGCACGCACACACCGGCTGACACCAGGCACCATGGTTCTTTATTTCCTTCTTCCTTTACTTTCTCTGTATCCTTCTTTTCTTTATCTTCCTCTTCATCCTTCCTCCTTCTCCTCTTCCTCATTCCTCCTCCTACTCTTCTTTCCCTCTTCCTTCCTCTTCCTCCTCTTTTTCCTTCCTCCTCCTCTTCCTCCTACTCTCCCTTCCCTATTTCTCCTTCCGCCTCCTCCTTCCTCCTCTTTCTTCCTCCTCCTTCCTCTTCCTCCTTCCTCCTCCTCTTCCTCCTCCTCTTCTTCCTTCCTCCTCCTCCTCCTCCTCTTCTTCCTCCCTCCTCCTCCTCCTCCTCTCTCCTCCTCCTCTCTCCTCCTCCTCTTCTTCCTTCCTCCTCCTCTCTCCTCCTCCTCCTCCTCCTCCTCCTTCCTCCTCCTCCTCCTCCTCCTTCTTCCTCCTCCTCCCCTCCTCCTCCTCCTCCTCCTTTCTCCTCCTCCTCCTCCTCCTCCTCCTCCTCCTCCCCCCTCCTCCTCCTCCTCCTCCTCCTCCTCTTCTTCCTTCCTCCTCCTCCTCCTCCTCCTCCTCTTCTTCCTCCTCCTCCTCCTCCTCCTCCTCCTCTCCTCCTCCTCCTCCTCTTCTTCCTCCCTCCTCCTCTCTCCTCCTCCTCCTCCTCCTTCCTCTTCCTCCTCCTCTTCTTCCTCTCTCCTCCTCCTCTTCCTCTCTCCTTCTCCTCCTCCCTCCTCCTCCTCCTCTCTCTTCCTCCTCCTCCTCCTCCTCCTCCATCGCTGCATCAGGAGGAATCCTCCTGTAATTAACCTTCCCGACCTCTGGAGTGTTACTGCCTTTATGTGTGTGTGTCTGTGTGTGTGCGTTTGAACCGGTGTATTGTGTTGAAGGAGTCGAGTGTGTTGCCATGATCTTCACATAACGACAGCATTAGACACACTCAGACCTGCCGTGTGTGTGTGTGTCTCTGTGTGTGTGTGTGTGTGTGTGTGTGTGTGTGTGTGTGTGTGTGTGTGTGTGTGTGTGTGTGTGTGTGTGTGTGTGTGTGTGTGTGTGTGTGAGGGATTCGCTGCAGAAGTCGAGTGTTCCGCCGTGATCTTCACATAAATACACCATTAGACACACTCACATGTCTTTGTGTGTCTTTGTGTGTGTGTGTCTCCCCTTCCTACACACCTGATGTTGAAGACACAGTTGTGTAGCTCTGGTGTGCGTTACCGTGTTGTTGTTTTTTCTCTTTGCTTCGTTGTCATCACCCGATGATGTCACAGTCGTCCAATAGAAACATGATTGTTTTGTTCAGGTCGTTTCCTGGATCATTAAAGATCAAACCGTCTGCCGTTTTGTCTCATCCTGATTGTCAATAAAGTTTTGTTTTGTTTCACTCAGGCAGGTTCATCAGCAACAATGCAGATGATTTGTGCTAAAACCTCTAAACTAATAGAGTGATAGTAGTATTACAGCAGCAGCAGCAGGAGGAGGTGCGGTCCCTACGGTGGCTGGGAAGGTTCAGTCTGAAGGAGAACCACTGTGTTTTTCTTCGCCGCCATCTTTGTTTCTGACTCTTCTCTGTCTAACGTGTGTGTGTCTGTGTGTGTTTGTGTGTTTTCAGTCTCTGGACGGGTTTGTATTTGCACTAAACAAGGAGGGACGATTCCTCTACATCTCTGAGACCGTGTCCATCTACCTGGGACTGTCACAGGTAAGACATGCACCCGTCTCTCTGTCTGTCTCTCTGTCTCTGTCTCTCTGTCTCTCTGTCTGTCTTTGTCTCTCTGTTTCTCTCAATTCAATCAACTTTATTGACATGAACAGAAATGTGTTGTTGCCAAAGCAGCGCGGGCAGCCGTGTCTGTCTGTGTCTTCCTGTTTCTATGGCTAGTTGATGGTCACTCAGCCCATATATGGTCAGGATCCGTCTCTGCTTCCTGTCTCTGACAGACTGGACATTATTCAGCCAAGTTATATTCTCTGTTCAGAGTCAAATAACAATTTTAGTTTACATTCTTTTTTTTCGTTTCATTTTCCCAATGTTGTAAATATACTGTAGATCTTTTGATGGATTGATGACGAGTTTTATTCTGTTGTGGTGTTTTGGAGGCTGTGCTGACGGAGCCTGCACTGTAAAAACCAAGAATATTTGTTTTATTTCTTGTCAAAACGTCTCATTTCTAGTCAAAACTAATCTCTTAACACTTTAAATAAGACTCATCATCTCAAAATTCACTTGTTTTCAGATCATTTTCACTTGTGTCAAACAAATTTTCATTGAAATAAGTAGAAAAGGTTTTCTGTGCTGGTAATAAGAAAGGAAAACTTGCTCCACTATCGGATTTTTCTACTTATTTTAAGTGAAAATCTGCTTGAAAGAAGTAAAAATTGTCTAAAAACAAGACAAGCTGCTTTTTATGTGATGAGTCTTATTTTAAGTATAATTAGATTAGATTTGACTGGAAATGACATTTTGACTAGAAATAAGACAAATATTCTTGGTGAGAGTTTGAGTTTGTGCAGTGTGGTTACTGGGTTTTCAGTGTTTTAAATGAAAGCGTGTCTTTTGGACTTTGTATTGGACATGTTTATGTGTCCAACATGTGTCCAACATGTGATTGTAGTGTTTGTAGGAACCGTCCCAGTTCTGCAGTTCTGCAGCCGTTGTTTGGGTCGTCTCTCTCTCTCTCTCTGTGTTTATCTGTGAATGAAGCTTCTCACAGTTCAGTCGCATTATTCTGATTTCCTACGTCTTATAAATTATCTTGGCTTTTTCTTCTCTCTCTCTCTCTCTCTCTCTCTCTCTCTCTCCATCCCTCTCTCCTATCATTACCAAAGACAATTCCCAACAAATTAAGGCTCATTTAAAATCTCATCAACTCGTCGGACGGTTGTTGATTTGTGCAGCGAGCGACGACGCATATTTTATTGCTGTGTGTGAATGTGTGAGTGTGTGTGTATGTGTGTGTATGGGGGGTGGGAGGGAGGGGGGGGTGACTTCATTGTACTTTGTCAGCTTGGTAACGAGTTCTGCGTCTCAATTGGTTCACTCTCCACCAGTTCCTGTTAATAGAGACAGGCGTCCATCCTGGAGGTCGGCACGGCGACCTTGGAGACGCTAATAAGTCGCTATTGACAACCTCTGAGTGTGTGTGTGTGTCTGTGTGTGTCTGTGTGTGTAAGATATTCAAACCATCTCACTCTCCAGAGTTCAATCTGACAGGATGTGCTGATAGAAAAACAGGAAGTGGGAAAGACGTGAGCGTGTGTGAGGCGTTGACAGTGGACGTCATGTTGTTCTATATGGTTGTCATGTGATGTCATCGTGCAAATAAATGTTTCCTGTAAAAAAAAGAAGGAAAGTTAAGTTGTGTTGATCAGCTGAGCCTTGTGTGTTTGGGGATTCCCACGGGGCTTGAACGCACCACAGGAACAGCAGCTGCTTTCTTCACGTTGATGCTCCGTGTTTGTTCTCCTCCTCTTAAAGCTACAGTCACTTCCTGTTCGTCCAGACAAAGTTTCTGACAGAATGAAAGTCTGACAAACACCACAAAGTGTGAACGTCACATAAAAAAGTCAGAATAACCTGTTTTAACTTGTTGTTTTAGAGGAGAAAGGAAGAATAAAGAACCAGAACAGCCCACTGTGTCCACTTACTGGTAGAATTATGACTTTTTTCTCGTAAATTTACAACTTTATTCTGGTAAAGTTTCCACTTTTTATGCAAATTTACGACTTTTTCTCATAAAATCGACGCTTTCTTCTCGTAAAACTATGACTTTATTCTCGAAGACTGAACCTAATTCTACTCATCAAGTTTATGAAAAGCTTTAGTGCTTGGCAGAGTCAGAGTCTGACTCCGCCCCCTTTATGCCCAACTGATCCAAATATGGTCAAAGAGGAAACGGAGAAGGAGGAGCCTGCTGATGCCTCTAGTGGTCAGGAGAGGAACTGCAGCCGCCGCTGATGACGCGTGATTGTTTTTTCTAGAATAGGAAACCATTAGCCCCCCCCCCTCCTCCCCCCTCCCTCCCCCCCTCCCTCTCTCCCTCCTCCCTCTCCCTCTCTCTCTCTGTCTCTCCATTAGTTTAATGTGAACTCCTTGTCTCTGTAAATTAGATATAGGAAGCTCTCAGATACGGGAGCGAAGAAAAAAGGCCAATCAGTTTACCAAATTAAAGAGGAAGGCACATCACCCCCCCCTCCCCCCCTCCCCCCCTCCCTCTCTCCTTCTCTGTCACTCTCTGTCTTTCTCTCCCTCCCATGCCCCCCCTCCCCCATCCCTTCCCTTGGATTAATTCCCCCCACCAAGATTGATTGATGATTTCTATCAAATAATTGATTAATTGTCAAATCGGGTCCCCGAAGCTTTTTTCCGCCTGCTCCGTCGAGCTGGTTATCTTGTTCTCTCGGCTTTTATCAGCTGCTGAAGAAGTGGCACGCCGATTTAAAAAAAGAAAAGAAAGAAAAAGAAGTGAAAGACAGAGAGAGAGAGACAGAGAGAGAGAGAGGGGGAGAGAGAGAGAGAGAGAGAGAGAGAGGGATGAGCTTGTCTTCTCTGTAATCCTACATGTGTACACAGAGTTCCTCAACCTCCTTCCTCTTAATTGCTCTCTCTTCCTCCTCTGCTCCTTTAATCACTGCCCGTCCCTCTTCTTCATTTTTGTTTAAAGAAGGAAAATATATCGCTAATTATTTTTCAACTTTAATTAGATCGTGGCGTGCAGGAGAAATGGCGGCGGTGGTGGCGGTGGCGGTGGCGGGTTGTGTGTGTGTGTTTTTTTAAGCCTTTTGACAAATTGACGAGGTTATGAATTTTCCCGCTCGGTGGCCGGCGCTCGGCGCTCACACACAGTCTTCAGGCAGATTTATGTGTAAAGAGGATTTAGCAGTTTAACCGGTTTCCGCGGCAGCAGCGTCTCGTCTCGTCGCGAGGCGGGAAACGTGTCCGGCCAATCAAACAGGCCGTTAATAGAGTCATTAACAAAGAGCGCGGCGCTAATTAAACACGACCGCTGAGTAAAGTTAAAGTCCTCACACACTTCCCTCCTCCTCCTCCTCCTCTTCTTCTTCTTTTCCTTTTTTTGGACTTCCTCAATTTTTTGAATTTTAATTATTTGCAGTAAAGAGTTCGTCACGGAGGTTTCATCAGTTCCTTATTCTGTACAACGTCAGTTCACTACAGGAAGTGAGCTGCTCATTCATAGAAGAAGAAACTTTATTGTCAATGTACAAAGACATTTAGAAAATAGAGATGAAATATAATAAATAACTGCATAAAAATAGAATCAAAATGTAAAACAAATATGATGCTGACGAGCAATCTCATCCAGAGAAACTGCAATAAACAAATTTGATTCAAAGGACTTTAACGGTAACTCAATGTGCTTTACATAAAGACAAAACATTTTAAAACTAACTTTTTTTTTACAAATGAAAACAATTGTAAACATTCAACAATAATAAAAACGTAGAGAGAAAAGAAACTAGATGAGGTTTAAAGTTCTTAAAAAAGAGTTCAGCCATAAGGAAATGAAAAGAGAAATGTTTTTATCCTTGTTTTCATACAACAGTGAGTTCACAACGTCTTCTAAGTTAGTTAAAGCTCCACTTCCTGTGACTTTGTGATGTCACAACAAAGCCCCGCCCCCTCTCCACCACTTGGACGACACCGTCCCACAACATTTTGCAGGATTTTGTTTCTCTGAGTGTTTTATTCTGAAATCTAATCTTTTTTTATTTTAAAAAACAATCAGCCAATCAGAGGAGAGGCTCAGAACCTCCTCCTCTCTCCTGATTGGCTGACGCCGACCTGCCTGTCGTTCCTAGAGCTCCAGAGAGAAGCTGAGTCCTGTTGGACACGTGACCGCTGTCTGTTGTTGTTGTTGTTGTTGTTTTGTGGAAAATGAGCAGCAAACAACGACACAAACTGTGTCCAGAAACTTTTGTGTGTGTCTGTGTGTGTGTGTGTCTGTGTGTGTGTGTGTGTGTGTGTGTGTTTTGATGTAGTGCGTCGTCCTTTTATTTGCTTTCATGTGTTAATTCATTCAGAACGCTGATGAACCAGGTGGATGGAAACGCTGTGTGTGTCTGTCGCTCTCTCTCTCTGCAACACCCTGTTGATCCAGCAACACAGTGTGTGTGTGTGTCTGTGTGTGTGTGTGCGTGTGGAGTGGTTTGTGTACATAAATGTTTCGGTGTGTTTTTGTTAGAGTGTGTTTCTGTTTATGAGAGCAGGCGATGCTGCAGCTGCCCTCTTAGTGATCTAATTGAGACGTGTGTGTGTCTGTTTGTGTGTGTGTGTCTGTTAGTGTGTGTGTGTGTGTGTGTTAGTGTGTGTGTGTGCGTGCAGCAGATGGCTGTGTGTCCTCTGCCTGATGGTCCAGAGGAAAATAATAACTGCGTCGTCCCGGCCAGACCCAAATTAGTCTGCTGGATCCTGGCCCGCTACGCCCAAACATGGTCGTGGGCCAGAGCTGCTTCCTGCCAGGGCGGCATATGCAGCGGCATGGGAGAGCGCACACACACACACACACACACACACACACACACACACACACACACACACACACAGGATACATGACACACAGGTGATACGAAGAGTTTATGTTTAAAATGGCGACTGTCGTCGTTCAGCTCCTCGATACTGCAGTACTACCTGGAAAATACTGTGAAGGTACTACCATGATGATACTCATCACAGTATCGTAGTATCATCTCAGTATCATGAAAACATTAATGTAGTATTATCATAGTGTTATTGAAGTATCCTGGTTGTGTTTTTATACATAACTTATATAACATTATCATCAAAGTACTACGATGGTGCCGTAGTATATAATTGTAGTATTATTATGGTTGTATTGTGGTATTATACTGGTATTATTACATTATTACTGTAGTATCATACCTATGTTTTTGCTATAACAATATTACCACAGTATTTTACTAGTATTAGTATAGTATTATCATAGTATCATTGAAGTATAATATCAGTACTACAAAAGTCTTACACCAGTATTACCACAGTATCATTGTAGTGTCCAGCATGATCACAGTATTACGGAAGTATTATCACAGTATTATTGTAGTTAATATGCCAGTATTATTATAGTGTTATTGTAGTATTAAACCAGCGCTATCACAGTATTACTATAGTATTACTATACCAATATTACCACAGTATTATACTAGTATTAGTTATAGTATTATCATAGTATTATTGAAGTATAATATCAGTACAGTAGTGTCATACCAGTAGTACCACAGTATCATTGTAGTATTATGAAAGTGTAACAAAGCAAAGAAGTAAAATGACAACACAACATTAAAATGACAACATGTTTGTTTATCAGTGAGGTCATCGACGGTAAACAAACAACAACAACAACAACAACAACAGCTGAGACGTTGCTGCTGCAGCGGGCGATCGACAACCAGCCTCAACCACTACACTCTCTCTCTCTTTCTCTCCTTTTGTTCAGTGGATTGAGTTGGCCTGTTGCCAGTGTGTGTGTGTGTGTGTGTGTGTGTGTGTGTGTGTGTGTGTGTGTGTGTGTGTGTGTGTGTCTGTGTGTGTGTGTGTCAGAGGGTGTGAAGCGATTTGTTTCTGTCTTTGTCATTTAAAGAGGTTCTCCAGTTCAGACCTGCCACACACACACACACACACACACACACACACACAGAGGCGCACAAGGTCATTGTTGCTCACACACACCAGTGCACACACACACACACACACACACACACACACACACACAGACACACACACAGGGTCATTGGAAAGCGCTGCAGAGCCTGATCTCTGCTCTCTTTCACTCCAATCCACATTCCCTTAGAGAGAGCTGGCAGTAATACACACATACACACACACACATGCACACACACACATGCACATGCACACACAGACACACACACACTCTCTCTCTCTCCTCCCAGTATTCCCAGTGGGAAGCTGCTGCTGGTCTGCAGGGAAGAACCTGAATGAATTAGCATTAAGCAGCTGAAACACACACACACACACACACACACACACACACACACACACACACACACACACACACACACACACACACACACACACACACACACACACACACACACACTATCCTATAACGACACACACACTGAGCAGATTCCAGGTGACAGTGATGATGTCACTTCCTGGAGTAAAAACACTGAAGATAAAGAATAAAAATGATGATAGAAGTTATTTAGTGACAAACATGGCCGCCTCCTTCTTCTTCTTCTTCTTCCTGTCGTTCTGAGAGCGACAGTTTTTTAATTTTCTTTCTTTTCTCCTTTTCTTTCACTACTCTTCCTCTTCTCTTCTTTCTCTCCATCACAACAATCACCCTCTTCATCTTCCTCTTCGTCTCTTATTTAATTTAATTTCTTATTATTTTATTATGTGTAAGAATGTTTCATTTTGTTAATCCCTAATTTTACTCACTTTTACTTTATTTGTCACGATTTGAAACCGTTTCATTTTTCATTTTCGCTCATAATTAGATTTTTCTTACTTTCTCCATTGTTTGTTTTTCCATCTCATTACATTTATTTTAATACGATAAATGTCGCCTCGTTTTCTTTTTCTTTGATCATGACTTCAGGTTTTATTCAGATTCAACAAAATATGATTTTAATTTGATTTAAAGTCTCTCACCTGGACTTCTCCTCCTCCTCCTCCTCCTCCTCCTCCTCCTCCTCCTCCTCCTCCTCCTCTTCTTCCTCCTCCTCCCTCCTCCTCCTCCTCCTCCTCCTCCTCCTCTTCTTCTTTCCTTCTCTCTGTCTCTGTCATGTGTGATCGGAGGTCGGCCATTTGCATGAGGTCAGAGAGGGGCATTGTGGGACATGGAGGACGGGGGTGAGGATGATGATGGTGACGAGGATGAAGGTCACGGTTAATTGAGCCGACCTGGTTCATTCATAATTGATTGCAGAGAGTGAGGACGATATAATATCTATAATCACTCTATCAGTCTGACGGATGGAGGGATGAGGAAGAAAAATGATAGTAGAGGAGGAAGAAAAGTGGAAAAGTTTGGATGGAATGATGATATACGATGAGGGAAGGAGGAGGAGGAGAAAAGAAGACAAACAGATTGTAAAAGGAGAGGAGGAGGAGAAAAGAAGATGGAGAGATAGAAGACAGATGGAAGAAAAGAGAGAAGAGAGAAAAGAGAGAGAAAGGGAGGACAGACATAAAAACAAGGAGAGGAAGAAAGAGAGAGGAGGAGAGTAAGAGAGAAAGGAAGAGGAGGAGAGAGAGAGAGGATGAGGAAGAGAGGAGGAGAGGAAGGAGGAGGAAAAAGAGTAGAAAAAGAGGAGGAGAGTAAGAGAGAAAGGAAGAGGAGGAGGAGAGAGAGAGGAGGAGGAAGAGGAGAGGAAGAGAGAAAGGAAGAGGAGGAGAGGGAGAGGAGGAGGAAGAGAGGAGGAGAGGAAGGAGGAGGAAAAAGAGGAGAAAAAGAGGAGGAGATGAGAAAGAGAGGAGGAGGAGAGTAAGAGAGAAAGGAAGAGAAGGAAGAGGGGGAGGAAGATGAAGAGAGGGATGAAGAGGAGAGAGAGAAGAGGAGGATGAAGGGAAAGAGGGAAAAGGATGGAGGGAGAGATGAAGATGAGAGGATGATGATGGTGGAGAGAAAGAGAGAGAGGAGAAGGAGAAGAGGATAAAAGATGGAGAGAAAGAAGAAGAAAGGAAACAGAAGTTTGTCGTTTTTTTGTTTCTCATCTTTACAACAGTGTGTGTGTGTGTGTGTGTGTGTGTGTGTGTGTGTGTGTGTGTGTGTGTGTGTGTGTGTGTGTGTGTGTGTGTGTGTGTGTGTGTGTGTGTGCAGGAGGTTATCTGAACCTCAGAGAGCTCTCTTTTGTTCTCGCTGATCGCCACGGCGACACACCAGGGGGATGATGGGACGTGGCGGCGGCGGCGGCGTGGGGCTCGGAGCGGGAAACACGGCGACTGACAAAGAGACGAGTCCCCGACGACGAGTCGTCACGGCGATTTGACTTTCACAGACTTAACGAGAAAACTTGACTCATTAGAATATGAGACGGATATGATAATAGGAGGAAGAGGAGGAAGAGGAGGAGGAGGAGAGGAAGAGGAGGAGGAGGAGGAGGAAGAGGAGGAGGAGGAGGAGGAGGAGGAGGAGGAGGAGGAGGAGGAGGAGGAGGAGGAGAGAGGAAGATGAGGAAGAGGAGGAGGAGGAGAGAGGAGGAGGAGGAGGAGGAAGAGAGAGGAGGAGGAGGAGGAAGAGGAAGAGGAGGAGGAGGAGAGGAAGAGTAGAGAGGAGGAGGAGGAGGAGGAAGAGGAGGAGGAGAGAGGAGGAAGAGGGGAGGAGGAGGAGAAGAAGAGGAGGAGGAGGAGGAGGAGGAGAGGAGGAGGAGGAGGAGGAGGAGGAGGAGGAGGAGAGGAAGAGGAGGAGGAGGAGGAGGAAGAGGAGGAGGAGGAGGAGGAGAGAGGGAGGAGGAGGAGGAAGGAGAGGAGGAGGAGGAGAGGACGAGGAGGGGGAGGAGGAGGAGAGGAGACGAGGAGGAGGAGGAGGAGGAGAGGAGGAGAGAGGAGGAGGAGGAGGAGGAGGAAGAGAGAGGAGGAGGAGGAGGAGGAAGAGAGAGGAGGGGGAGGAGGAGGAAGAGGAGGAGGAGGAGAGGAAGAGGAGGAGGAGGAGGAGGAGAGAGGAAGAGGAGGAGGAGGAGGAGGAGGAGGAGAGAGGAGGGGGAGGGGGAGGAAGAGGAGGAGGAGAGGAAGAGGAAGAGGAGGAGGAGAAGAGGAGAAGGGGGAGGAGGAAGAGAGAGGAGGAGGAGGAAGAGTAAACAGATTAAACCTGGAGAAAGTAAAGATCAAAGTAAAGACAACACAAACACACTGATGAAGACAAACAGATGCAAACACACCGACATTAATGAAGACAAACACACACACTGTAATCAGACAGTGACATCATCGTGGTGAGGTCACAGCTGCACAACCTTCACTCCAGTGTGTGTCTGTGTGTGTGTGTTTACAGTTACACTCAGATCTCTATCACCTTTATAATAAACTGGTTGACTCAGCCAAGTTGCATTGTGGGAAATGTAGGATTCTGCTCTAAATCCACAAACTCAGACTGAAACCAGATTAAAAACACTAAAGATATGAAATGAATCAGTTTCTGTTCGTCTGCAGCTTCACCTCGTTTCCCAGGATTCATAGCGTCTCTCCGACACGGGTCGTTAAGCTGTAAACTTGATGACGGTGTCAGAGCGGAGATCGCCATCGTCGTCAACGACAACGACGACGTTAACTTTGACATTTTTACTGAGAGACGGATTCCAACCTCCGACATTAAAGGGATAGTTCAACATTTTGTCCAATTCCCCCATCACCATAACCCCTATAGTCATAGCAGTAGGTTCGTTACCTTTAATTGTCGGTGCAAACTATTTTTAGAACGGCAGAGCAGAGCCGTGAGCTGCTCAGAGCTACGCTACGGAGGCTCATTATGGGATTTCTTGGTTTCCCTCATCAAACTCATCAAATACACAATCCAACAACTCCACAACGCTCGCAGCTCTGCTCCACCGTTCTAAAAATAGCTTGCACTGACAATTAAAGGTAACGAAGCTACTGCTATGACTATAGGGATTATGGCAATGGGCCAATTTGACAAAATGTTGAACTATCCCTTTAAAGATGAAGAAGATCACTGTTAAAAACAGTGGCCAGGTTTAAAAAGCAGACGAGGTGTGTATGTGTGTGCGTATGTGCGTGCATGTACGTGTGCATGTGCGTGTATGTGCGCCATTGTAATGGATGAAGCCGCGCGGCGAGGTGCAGAGTGAGGTCAGAGGTGAAGCTCCGCCCGCACGGCGAGGATTTAAAGTCAGAGGAGACGCGTTCATACATTATAGAGACGGACAGACAGACGGACAGCAGGAGGTGAAGCAGGGACTCTGACCCGCTGAAGGACACACGCACACACACACAGACACACACAGACACACACACGCTCCTCCTCATGCATTAGAGACGTGACGTGAGTGATGGTGGAGGGCGAGCCGGGCGCCGACCTCCTCGCTCCGACCTCTCAGCATTAAAAACACTCCGACACGTTCACGTTCCCTTCATGCATTTCAGAGGGACTGGAGGTGAGGCAGGTACGCTTTACCTTCACAAGGTCAACGCCATCCCGCCATCCCCGCCGCCGCCGCTGCTGCTGCTGAAAGGATTCAAATCAACAGTTTGAAGTTTTTATTTCATGAACGCAAAAAAAAAAAAAAAAATCCCGCCGCTCTGCGAGAACAAGTGGAAAAACACAGAGTGATATTAAAAACAAGTTCCAGCTGCTTCAGGAGCCAAAGGTCTCAGAGAGCGTTCTGTTCTGTTCCTCGTCTTCAGTCGACGACGCGCCGGCTGCAGCTTTTTATGTTTTACTTTTCAAAAGCTGTTGACGAAAAACTGAACGGAGAGAGAGAGAGAGAGAGAGAGAGACAACGACCTTCTCAAGGACACGTCACCGGAAAAAAAGCTTTTATTTTGATAGTCCAAAACTTCAAGTTAACGGTTTCACTTTGTGGAACGCAAATATCGATGTAGTTAAAGCTCCTTCAGAATAAAAGTAGATGTTTGTGTTAAAGCTCCTTCAGAATAAAAGTAGATGTTTGTGTTAAAGCTCCTTCAGAATAAAAGTAGATGTTTGTGTTAAAGCTCCTTCAGAATAAAAGTAGATGTTTTTGTTAAAGCTCCTTCAGAATAAAAGTAGATGTTTGTGTTAAAGCTCCTTCAAAATAAAAGCA
Organism: Decapterus maruadsi; assembly: GCA_030347415.2. Lineage (NCBI taxonomy): Eukaryota > Metazoa > Chordata > Actinopteri > Carangiformes > Carangidae > Decapterus > Decapterus maruadsi. Next base: position 25,445,463 of record CM064887.1, read on the forward strand.
GATGTTTGTGTTAAAGCTCCTCCAAAATAAAAGTAGATGTTTGTGTTAAAGCTCCTTCAGAATAAAAGTAGATGTTTGTGTTAAAGCTCCTTCAAAATAAAAGCAGATTTTTGCGTTAAAGCTCCTTCAAAATGAAAGCAGATGTTTGCGTTAAAGCTCCTTCAAAATAAAAGCAGATGTTTGTGTTAAAGCTCCTACAAAATAAAAGTAGTCATTTGCGTTAAAGCTCCTTCAAAATAAAAGTAGATGTGTGTGTTAAAGCTCCTTCAAAATAAAAGTAGATGTGTGTGTTAAAGCTCCTTCAAAATAAAAGTAGATTTGTGTGTTAAAGCTCCTTCAAAATAAAAGTAGATGTGTGTTAAAGCTCCTTCAAAATAAAAGTAGATGTGTGTGTTAAAGCCTTTTTTTGTGTTAAAGCTTCTAAATGTTTGAAAGCAAAATGAATGATTTTGTGTTAAAGTAACGCAAAATAAAGTCAAAATCCTTTTTTCTTCTAAATGTGAACAATGAATGATTTGAAAGTAACGCTCACTGTCAACACATCTCTCTGGAGCTCTTCCTCTTCATCCTTCTCCTCCTCCTCTTCCTCCTCTTCCTCCTCGGGTTCAGATTTACAGCCGGCCATTACTTTGATGCCGTGGAAGCTGTAAAGAGATCAGCATCGCCGTCGGCGACCAGAATTGATGCTTGCTTTATTGAAGTGAGAGGGCAGAACAGTGTGTGTACATAAGTGCATGGTAGAGTGCTTCAGACTGTGTGTGTGTGTGTGAACATGTCTGATATATGGTATTTGTGTGTGTGTGTGAGAGAGAGACTTTATTTCATCATGGATCAGAGGTGACGTGTGTTTAATGGACTTTATTTCATCATGGATCAGAGGTGACGTGTGTTTAATGGCACGTCTACACACACACACACACACACACACACACACACACACACCACTCACACACATTGTAGATCTAAACCTGTGAGGACTCGGATTCATTCATCAACTCCAGAACTTCATGTGACGTGTGTGTGTGTGTCTGTGTGAGTGTGTGAGAGATAATCAGTGTGTTTCCTGCAGGAGGTTCAGACCTGCTCCTCGTCTGGAGGAGGAGCAGCACAGGAACAGGATCTGGTTTCTCTTGAGTCTTTTATTTTGAAATCTGCTCTATTTTTATTGGATCACTCAGAAAACAGTCAGAGCAGCTTCCCCTCCTCTCTTCTGATTGGCTGACACCAACCTGTTGTCACTAGAGCTCCAGAGAGGAGATGTTATGGATCGACCCTTCAAAATAAAAGACTCAGTCGATCCAAATCCTGTGAGTGTCGAGGTATTTTCCTGTCTGGATCTTCTAGGATCTCCAGACTGGGAACTGGTCTGGAGATCCTGCAGGAAACAGAAACACACTGACTAGATGTTTTTTAGTTTTGCATTCGATCAGCGTCTGTTGCACCGAACCGTTAAAACCCCAGGATTCACTGAACCCTGTCTCCGTGTGGACGGGCTGTGAACTCTACAGATAAAGTACTGACATCTCTCCTCCTCTCTCATCACAGCTCTTGTCCGTCAACGTAATTGATTTTAAATCATCGTTCTAAATTAAAAATTGTTGGAGAGTCTGGTCTCCAACCAGTTCCTCAAAAAGCCATCAGCTCGTCTGCTAATGATCGTACTTTTATTGGAATTCATTTATTTCACGTCTTTTTTTTTCTTTTTTTTTAAATAAACGCTGCTTTTGTGATTTCAGACCAAACTCATTTAATTTATGTTTTGCTCGTGTGTAAAAAAGGTTTTCGGTGGATTTTCCTTTTAATCATTCAGCAGCTGGTGGTCTGGACGAAAAAAATTACAAATATAGAGCAAGGTTGGCCGGCTAATTATGGGCTGTGTGTTTTTTTCTTTTTTTTGCCACGAGGGTAGAAATAATTTTTGGACTGATCTGAGAGCAGCAGAACCTGAAGCTGCTCGTTCAGCGTCTCTTTCTGCTTTTTATTATTAGAGTTCATTTCATTTGGCTGTGAGATCAGAACTGATCCTGACACGGAGGTTTGAATTAGACTCTTAACGAGCCCAGATGTTGGTAATGTTAGGAATGTTGGGAATGTTAGGAACCCAGGTGATACCGACATGTAAGGATGGAGAGGAGGGAGGAGGGAGGAGGAGGAGGAGGAGAATAAAAGGATGGAGGAATGAGATCCGTCCTGCTTATGTCTTATTCTGAAGCTTTTGGATTATTAAACTGAGGAGGAGGAAGATGATCCGGAGTCTTATTCTGAAGCTTTTGGATTATTGAACTGAGGAGGAGGAAGATGAGGAGAGGAGGAGAAGAGGAAGGGAAGAGGAGGAGGAGGAGAAGAGGAAGAGAAGAGGAGGAGGAGGAGAAGAGGAAGAGAAGAGGAGGAGGTGGAGAGGAAGAGAAGAGGAGGAGAAGAGGAGGAGGAGAGGAAGAGAAGAGGGAGGAGAAGAGGAAGAGAAGAGGAAGAGAAGAGGAAGAGAAGAGGAGGAGGAGGAGGGGAGGAGGAGAAGAGGAAGAGAAGAGGAGGAGAAGAGGAAGAGAAGAGGAGGAGGAGGAGAGGAGGAGAAGAGGAAGAGAAGAGGAGGAGGAGGAGAAGAGGAAGAGAAGAGGAGGAGAGGAGGAGGAGAGGAGGAGAAGAGGAAGAGAAGAGGAGGAGGAGGAGAGGAGGAGAAGAGGAAGAGAAGAGGAAGAGAAGAGGAGGAGGAGGAGAAGAGGAAGAGAAGAGGAGGAGAAGAGGAAGAGGAGGAGGAGGAGAAGAGGAAGAGAAGAGGAGGAGGAGGAGAAGAGGAAGAGGAGGAGGAGGAGAAGAGGAAGAGAAGAGGAGGAGGAGGAGAAAAGGAAGAGAAGAGGAGGAGAAGAGGAAGAGAAGAGGAGGAGGTGGAGAAGAACAGAGAGGAAGAGGAGGAGGAGGAGGAGAGGGACAGAGGAAGAGGAGGAGGTGAGGAAGGAGGTACCACGCCCTGCGTCCTATGAATGTTAATTAAGATCATTAAATGCAAATAAACACATTGACGAGCGATCATTTTTATCGACGGCGGGGCAGATTGATTGACACCTTGCCATCCGGAGTTGAGGGCGGGTGGGGGTGGGAGGGGGAGGGGGGGTTTGGGTGAGAGGGGGGGGGGGGTTGGGGGTCGAGCTGCCGATCGATAGAAAAACATATTGATCAGAAGAAGGTGAGAGTCGCAGACGAAGCTGGGAGTGATACTGACCTTCTGGAGCCTCGCGCTGCATTTAATGCAACCAGCAAATCGTTGGAAATGTGAAGAAACTTCTCTTCACACGCGGCGGGAAAAGTCCCACGATCCTCCGGGAGCGTCCACGAGTCCCTGAAGGCATCATTCTGTCAGGTTTTCTTTTGTGTTCATTTGTTTGAGGTTTACCTACGGTGTCTGCTGGAAGATGGAGGCGTTTCCCTTGGACTGATGATGAAAAACTGTCCCTGAAGGCAACGTGTATCAGAGGTTTTGCATGAATTTCCCTCTAAAACAACTCTGTGTGGTAACGTTGTGTTATTATCTCATAGCGTGGTGAATGTGCAGGTCACAACTTGTCCACCAGAGCGTTGTGGAGTTGTTGGATTGTGTATTTGATGAGTTTGATGAGGGAAACCAAGAAATCCCATAATGAGCCTCCGCAGCGTAGCTCTGAGCAGCTCACGGCTCTGCTCCACCGTTCTAAAAACAGCTTGCACCGACAATTAAAGGTAACGAATCTACTGCTATGACTATAGGGGTTATGGTGATGGGACAGTTTGACTAAATGTTGAACTATCCCTTTAAGGAGCTCCAGAAGTTGTGGTTCAACGTTGTCTTTGTCGACTCCAGTTCATGAAGCTGTAGTTTGACTCATAAGGACAGGATGCCGTCCAGATGCATCATGGGAAACGTAGGCCCGACGGCCGCGGCGTTGAGACACGAAGCCGTTAAACACTTTAATCTGAGAAAACGTCATGTGAGGAACACACACACACACACACACACACACACACACACACACACACACACACACACATTTAATCTAAGACCTTTACACTCCACACACTCTGTATTCTTGCTCGCTAATGACACAGACGCTAATTTCCTAATGCCTCCTGTCACCTCCATCACACACACACACACACACACACACACACACACACACACACACACGGCGATACACAATGATTAATTCAGGTTTTCTAAATACTCCTCTTCTCTATCTCTCGCTCACAAATCACACAACTTTTCCTGCACACACACACACACCTACACTCTAATGACACATGGGCTAATTTGCTAATGTCCCCCCGTCCCCTAAACACACAAACATACACACAGAGTCGCACACAGACACACACTGACGTCTGGTTTCCGCGGCGCTGTGACTGATACCCCGACCATTACGGGCCCTTTATTTACACTGGCTTTACAAATGAGCCCTAATTACTGGGTCTTAATGATGTGGTGGGGGCGAACGACGAGGAGCGAGGTAGCTCTGCAGAGAGATAAGAAGAAGAGAGAGAGGAGGGGGGGAGGAGGGGGGGAGGAGGGAGAGAGGGAAGGAGGCGTTTGCTGGGAGGGTTTTTTGTAAATGTCAAGAGCAGAGAGTTGATGGCTTCATCAATCCTTTATCCCTGCAAAACACCTGGAGGAGGAGAGGAGAGGAGAGGGGAGGGGGGGGGAGATAAGTCAGGGAGAAGAGGAGGAGGTAGAGAGGGATGGAGGGAGAGAGGCTAGAGGGAGAAGACAGAGGAGGAGGAGGAGGAGGAGGGAGAGATCAGCCAAAGGGAGAAAGTTGGAGAGGATGAGAGATAGAAGAGAAGAGGAGGAGGAGGAGGAGGAGGAGGAGGAGGAGGACAACAGGGGGAGAAGGGGGGAGGAGGGGGAGGAGAGGTAAAGAGTAGGAAGCAGGTGAAGGACGGAGGAAGTAGTTATTAAAATGAATATTTGAAATCAATACATGATCAAGTTCCCAATAGAAAATCAATCGTCTGAACTTCTTTAACTTTGACACAAACGCTCACTTTGACTGAAAGACTTGACAGAGAGTTAAAGGTCAAAGGTCAAGGTCAAGCAGAGTGTCTGTGATTCTGAATGACAGGATGTAAAGGGACCTAGTTGGAGGGGCGGAGGGATACGAGGATACGGCCGCGTGGAGGTGATTCTAGTTTCTTCTCCGTCCATGTGATCGTGTTGTCGTTGTTTCCACTTTTATAAAACTGTTAAGAAGTTGTTGTTGTTTCACCAACTCAGTGACTGAAACCTCGATGTGAGGATGAGAGGATAAAGATATAATGCATGTCATAAGGACGTGAGGATGAGGATATAAGGAAGTGAGGATGTGAGGATGAAGATGTGAGGATGAGGATGTGAGGAAGTGAGGATTTGAAGATGGAAGATGTGATGTCATAAGGATGTGAGGATGAGGACATGAGGATGAAGATGTGAGGATGAGGAGATGAGGATGAGGGTGTGATGTCATAAGGATGTGAGGATGAGGATGTGAGGATGAAGATGTGAGGATGAAGATGTGAGGATGAAGATGTGAGGATGAGGATGTGATGTCATAAGGATGTGAGGATGAGGATGTGATGTCATAAGGATGTGAGGATGAGGAGGTGAGGATGAGGAGATGAGGATGAGGGTGTGATGTCATAAGGATGCGAGGATGAAGATGTGAGGATGAGGATGTGATGTCATAAGGATGTGAGGATGAAGATGTGAGGATGAGGGTGTGATGTCATAAGGATGCGAGGATGAAGATGTGAGGATGAGGATGTGATGTCATAAGGATGTGAGGATGAAGATGTGAGGATGAGGATATGAGGATGAAGATGTGAGGATGAAGATGTGATGTCATAAGGATGTGAGGATGAGGTTGTGATGTCATAAGGATGTAAGGAAGTGAGGAAGTGAGGATGAGGACTTGAGGATTGACCCTGCTTCTGGTTGTTGTTGGTCTAACTGATTCTAACTCTGGTACAGTGATCCCCCCTCCCCCCCCCCCCCCTCTTCCTCCTCCTCCTCCCCTGTTCCCTCTCTCTCTCCTTTAACATCTTCCTCTCAGCTCCATCTCTCTCTCATCACAGATCCATTTCTTTCTCTTTATGCCTCCATCTCTCTTTCTCTTTCTCTCCTTCCTTCTGCTGCCGCTGCTGTCTCTCCTCATCCCCCCCCTCCTCCTCCTCCTCCCTCCTCCCCCCTTTCTCTCTCCTCTGCCCCGTCTCCTGTCATCCTCCTCCTTTCTTCTTGCCCTCCTCCCCCTCCTCCCCCTCTCATCTCCCTCTCATCCTCCTCAGTGTAATGCAGGATAAAGACATTGGGATCACATATGGCCGAGTGGTAATGGCGCCGCGCCACTTAAATCCACTCATTTAAGTGCAAATCGGTGTCATTCTGAAGCCGCCGAGCAGATGCTAGGCCATGTCAGCATAACTCGATGTGACCACTGCTGGCTTACAGGGTGTGTGTGTGCGTGCATGTGCGTATGTGCGCGTGTGTGTGTGCTCTAGTGTGTAACCCCTATGGATTGTGATGAAACTACCTGCTCCTTAAACGCAGAAAACAGATAAATTGATAGGCGATTATAGCGAGGGATCTGTGCACATGGGTCTGTTTTAAAGCTCTCCTATATACAAGTGTGTGTGTGTGTGTGTGTGTGTGTGTGTGTGTGTGTGTGTGCGCTTTAAAAGGCCTTGTGCCATGTGAATGTAACAAACAAGAAAGTAAAAAGCCTCTTAATCAGGAGGAATGGGAGGAGAAATGAAGGTATAGGAGGAGGAGGAGGAATAAAAGCATCAATATCACAGAGTGATAAAAGCTGCTTTCACTCCTTCATTTACATAAAAGTAAATATAAGAGTACATTTCCAGAGTACATTTAAAGGGAACTTCGATATATATGTATATATATTTATATATATATAAAAACCAGACACTTCCACCTGAGTGTTAATGATGCAGCGTTTAAGGTCCCGTATAGAGTGGGAATAAATAAAGGTTTGATTATAAAGCAGCTCTAGGTTCTGTATTAATACTGAGAAATGCACACATTCAGAAGACGGAAATTAAAGTAAAACCTCTGATGCACGTTGCCTTCAGGGACAGTTTTTCATCACCAGTCTCTGTATTTCCCTCTAAAACAACTCTGTGTGGTAACGTTGTGTTATTATCTCATAGCGTGGTGAATGTGCAGGTCACAACTTGTCCACCAGAGCGTTGTGGAGTTGTTGGATTGTGTATTTGATGAGTTTGATGAAGGAAACCAAGAAATCCCATGAGCCTCCGTAGCGTAGCTCTGAGCAGCTCACGGCTCTGCTCTGCCGTTCTAAAAATAGCTTGCACCGACAATTAAAGGTAACAAACCTACTGCTATGACTATAGGGATTATGGTGATGGGGCCAGTTTGACAAAATGTTGAACTATCCCTTTAAAACCAGCCGTCAGGACTTCCTGTCACTTTGTGATGTCACAACAAAGCCCCGCCCACCACATTAAAATTCTGTACCTGGTGATATTTTGTAAAAGGAATTAACAACAACAATAAAAGTAGTAAAAGTTTGAAGTCCACTCAGATTAAAGGATTTCTTCAAGTTTGGAGAATTTATTTAAGATTTAATTAGTGACAAAGTTTGTGTGATTAATTTTAACGAACACAAGTTCTGATCAGATCTAATTAACGCGGCTACTGAACAGGATCTGCAAGTTAAGAAGCTTCTTCTTCTCCGAGTGAAAACACTGAAGGTGGAGAAACATTAAAAAAAAACACACATAAATAAATGAAAATATATGAAAATATTCATATATATCATAACTGGAGATTTGCTGTACTTGTCCCTTTCAAAATAAAAGTTTAAATCCTCACTGCTCATTGAACACATATTTAGATTTATTACATTTTTGTCACAACTTTATTGTAAAGGATGTATTTTTCTATTTATCTTGAAGCATCTGACCTGCAACACGTCCTTCAGCTTCTTTACTTCATTATGATTTAATATTTTCAGATGAGAAACCAGATTTTCAGAGTCGACACAGTCACGACTTCCACTTATTGTTTTATTCAATTAGAGATTAGAAAGTTCTCAGTGACAGTAAATCCTCCGAGTTTGAAACTTTGTGTGTTTTTTTGTTTTATGGGATGAAATGACTTTAAATTTCCTGAAAGTCTGGATGTTTCTGTTTCTGATTGTTTCATAACTTTCTTCTTGTTGCGGAGGTTGTTTTTTTTTCTGTGTAAATGAAGTTTTCCCCCCGACACCTCAGCCTCTCTCAGCCCCTCAGGTACACACACACACACACACACACACACACACACACACACACACACACACACACACACACACACACACACACACACACACACACATGATAAAAAAGCTCATTTTTATTCCGCGTCGGGGCGCGGGTCATATTTAAATCATAAATGTCATTACGGTTCACGTCTATCTATAATGGATCCACCATCAGAGGGAGATTAGCTGAATGTGTCGTGTCGTCGGCGCCCGGTCCAGCTCGTTATTAGCGCCGTGATAACGCCGCCGGTTAATTGTGAGCATCATTTAGCTGCTGCGCCGTTTGTGCAGCGACGACTCCTCGGTTCGCTCTGTCTTTAAAGTTAAAGGAAAGACGTCGTTTATTCTTTTGTTTTTTAATCTTTTTTCTCTTCTTATGATTTGTTGTGAGGTAATATAGAAAATGATTTTTTTTTCAGATTCTGTTGATTATTTTAGAATATTTGTTTTATTTCTAGTCAAAATGTCTCATTTCTAGTCAAAACTCATCTCTTTCCACTTAAAATAAGACTCATCACCTAAAAATTAACTTGTTTTTAGATCATTTTCACTTGTTTCAAACACATTTTCACTTGAAATAAGTAGAAAAATCTGCCAGTGCTTGTAATAAGGAAGAAAAACCTGGTCCTCTATCAGATTTTTCCACTTATTTGAATTGAAAATCTGCTTGAAAGAAGTGAAAAGCGTCTTAAAACAAGCTGCTTTTAAATGATGAGTCTAAAATTAGATTTGTTTTGACTAGAAATGGGACAAATATGAGTTTTTGTTGTAATTGTTGAATGTTTTACAAACTAAAATACACAAATGCACCTTTAACCTGATTTATCACTGTTTCAGATAAAATCTTAATTAACAAATCAAACCAAAGAATTATAATGAGATGAATTATGTGTCAAATAAATCGAATACAAGATATTTATTCAAAAAAATGAAGAAAACAATGACGTCATCACTACAGAACAAATGTGTGTCTGTGTGTGTGCGTCAATCGATGGTGTAGTTAATGCAACACATGGGCAGAGACACGAGGACGAAGCAGCTCATGTTTCTCAATTGCCACGGAAAGACCACACGCACACACAGACACACACAGACACACACAGACACACACACACAGACACACACGCGCGGGGTAAGAAGAAGAACACATCACAACAACAGGAGGAACATGATTTGTTTTCTCTACAGTCAAACTTTTCAAACGGTCCTTGAACGCATCGTGTGTGTTCGAGGCGTCGTCGTCGTTGTCGTGGCTGTGTGATGGAGGGCAGCAGGTTCACACACACATATATATACACACAGATATATACATATATCCCAGAATGCACTTCTGTTCTCATTCCCCCCCCCCCCCCCATCTTCTCTCCATCAGTTGTTTTATTCTGTTTAATAACTTCCTCCTCCTCTCTGTATCTCATTTCATTTTCATTCCGCTCAGCGATTCAACAACTTTTATTATAACACAAACTTTTTGTCTCCTGGTTTCATCTTAACGAAGCTGCTCAACGCCGTCGCCGCCGCTACCGTCGCCCTCCTCCTCCTCCTCCATGGAGACGGGAGGGAGGAGGAGTTAGAGAGAGGAGGAATTTCTCCTTTAGCTGCAGTTGTTCTTTTATTTATCCTACGTTATAACTAATAAATGTTCTGGTTAACACTTTACAATAAGGCTCGACATTATTAAGCATTCATTTAATATGCTTATTAATAGGCTACATTAATTGATGTGTTTCCTAATCCTAAGTAATACATAATAATGATTGTTAATAAATCTGTAAACAGGTAATTGATGCTTAATAATGTACGTTATTAAGTAACGTTATTTAAAGGACCCTTATTGTAAAGTGTTACCGTGTTCTCTTTTAAACACATTTACACAGAAATTAAAAAAAACAAAAAAACATAAATAATAGTAATTAAAAAAAAAAAAAAAGGCTCAACTCATCTCGGAAACTTTTCAGTTTAGTAAATCCAAAAAAAAAAACAAATTACATTCTACTTAAAATAAGACTCATCACATTAAAAGCAGCTTGTTTTTAGACAATTTTTACTTCTTTCAAGCAGATTTTCACTTGAAATAAGTAGAAAAATCTACTTTTTTCTTATTAAAAGCACAAAAAACTTTCACTGGCAGATTTTTCTACTTATTTCAAGTGAAAATGATCTAAAACTTATTATATTATATAGTTTTGACTAGAAATGAGACAAATATTCTTGGAAAGCTTTAGATTTTTTGCAGTGTAACACACCAGCAGCCTCCTCCTCCTCCTCCGTTCTCTTCATCATCGTCATCATCATCTTCCTCTGTTCGCTGGCTCGCAGGCCCACCATCCCTATAGTCCGTAGGTTCATTACCTTTAATTGTCGTGCAAGCTGTTTTTAGAACGCGTGCAGCAGTGGCGGGGAGCGGCGGGGCGGCGTATCCAACGACGCACCGGGGCGTAAAAAAGAATCAGAGTTTACACGACGACGAGGCGGAGAAATTAAAGATGATTTTTATTTTCTTTATCTGGAGGAGAATTCATTACCTGGCAGAGGAGCAGGAGCTGGAGCTGTCAGCCAAGAATAATGACTTGTCTAACTGATAGGAGACGCACACACACACACACACACACACACACACACACACACACACACACACACACACACACACACACACACATACACAAACACACACACACACACACACACACACACACACACACACACACACACACACACACACACACACACACACACACAGTTATAGATACACACAGGCTTTTTTTATACACAAACACACACATACAGCTTCACATATTCAAACAGCTGCAGCTACAACATCCACTCTCTTTACACACACACATTTTACACCGTTTATTTACAGTCGTCACCGTCAAACAGGACAAATATTGTAGTTTTTTTTTTACAGCTGCAAAGATTTTATTGGTTTCTATTATTAAAACAGACGAAAACAACAAAACAAACAAATAATCCACGTTATTGAAGTTTCCTTTCATTGAGTATCCAGATTGAGGATCCAGCATCTTGTCCCATTCTACAGTTTAGTAACCCAGACATATTCTTTAAAGGGATAGTTCAACATTTAGTCAAACTGGCCCATCACCATAATCCCTATAGTCATAGCAGTAGGTTCGTTACCTTTAATTGTCGGTGCAAGCTGTTTTTAGAACGGTGGAGCAGAGCCATGAGCTGTTCAGAGCTACAGAGTGTTGTGGAGTTGTTGGATTGTGTATTTGATGAGTTTGATGAGGGAAACCAAGAAATCCCATGAGCCTCCGTAGCGTAGCTCTGAGCAGCTCACGGCTCTGCTCCGCCGTTCTAAAAACAGCTTGCACCGACAATTAAAGGTAACGAACCTACTGCTATGACTATAGGGATTATGGTGATGGGACAATTTGACAAAATGTTGAACTATCCCTTTAAATCTGACCTCTTGCATCTTTATGGAAACAACACACACAGGCCTCTCTGCTTTCTAAACATCCACACACACAGTTTCAGTAATGCAGCACACACACACACACTCACACACACACACACCGGTGGGTAATAACCTCCCTGCGCCCGATCCAGAGGAAATCAGCTGGAATGTGAAATTGAAAACAAACAGTCATTTCAGATAGTGAAGCGTCTCCGTCCGTCTCTGTTTGACGCCCACAGATCATATCCAGATATACAGTATAGCTCATGTTCCCTAAATCCCTATCTAATAGACAACTCATACATAATCAGCAGCGGCCGAGAGGCGGCGGCGGCGGCGGCTTGTGCTGCAGCTATCGCCACGGTCACCGATGCATCTAAAAACCAGAAACCCCAGATTCCACTGGCTCCACCTGCAGCCGACAAAACTTTTAACCTCTCTGAATTTAAACAGAGAGAAGAAAAATAAATGGAATTAATTATGAAATGTAAAATAATAACAACAGCAACAACAACAACAATGACGAGGAAAAAAAAGGCAATTACGGAAAAGAGAGAGAATCAGGAGGAAAGAAAAGAAGCTTCACAATTATTTCTCACTCCACTTATCCAGGACTCAGTCGACTGGAACTCATTAATGTGTTGTCAGAGCGAAGCTGGATTTTCCTACTGTCAACAAAGTAAACACGGCGTCTACTGAGGAGGAAGTTCACATTTATGGTTATTTATTTATTTATTTATTTAATTCACTTCAACTCAGTCGCTTCCTTCAGACTTTGACTCAGTGTGGACCTCTAGTGGCTGCTTTTGGTTTTTATAGTTATATTGATATTATTATTTAGTGGTCGACTTGTCCAGCGTTTCCTAGTTCCGGTTTCAGCGGGTCATGGGAATAACGCCACCGGATCGCTAGTTGGCGTCATTTATTGTCTGAACTACGACGGTGTCCGATCGTCTTCAGACCTCCGACTTTCATTCTTGATGAATGAAAACGTTCTTGGCAAATGTTTTCCCTTTCGTCCGTCTTGCACTGGTCCAAGAATTTCACCGTGCGCGCTGAGGCTCATGGGAAATGTAGTGAAGATGCTCTGTTTTCCAAAACTCCTCGTTGGCCCTTAAAGTCGCCATTTGAAACAAAGAATGAACTTAAAGAAGAATGAACTAGTAGAAAGAAAGAAAGAAAGTATCTGATGTTGTGCGTTGTGTTTCTCTCGGTACGGCTCTAGGTGGGATTCGAACCCTGGTCTCCTGCACGGCAGGCGATGAGGTGGGTGTAGAAGAAGAGAGAGGGATGAGGTGGAGGTGTAAAGAAGAGAGGGATGAGGTGGAGGTGTAGAAGAAGAAGAGGTCAAGAAGCACTTAGTGTGGGTTAGCAGGTCTTTTATGGGTGAACGAGTGCATAGAGGAGAAGAAGAAGAGAGATGGAGGTAGAGAAGAAAGCGAGAGGGATGAGGAAGAGAAGAAGAAGAGAGAGGGCTGAGGTGGAGGTGTAGAAGAAGAGAGGGATGAGGTGGAGGTGTAGAAGAAGAGAGGGATGAGGTGGAGGTGTAGAAGAAGAGAGGGATGAGGTGGAGGTGTAGAAGAAGAGAGAGGGATGAGGTGGAGGTGTAGAAGAAGAGAGGGATGAGGTGGAGGTGTAGAAGAAGAGAGGGATGAGGTGGAGGTGTAGAAGAAGAAGAGAGGGATGAGGTGGAGGTGTAGAAGAAGAGAGGGATGAGGTGGAGGTGTAGAAGAAGAGAGGGATGAGGTGGAGGTGTAGAAGAAGAGAGAGGGATGAGGTGGAGGTGTAGAAGAAGAGAGAGGGTGGAGGTGGTGTAGAGAAGAAATGAGGTGGAGAGAAGGATGGGGGAAGAAGAAGATGAGAAGTAGAGAAGAGAGGTGTAGAAGAAGATGAGGTGGAGAAGAAGAGAGGGATGAGGTGGAGGTGTAGAAGAAGAGAGGGATGAGGTGGAGGTGTAGAAGAAGAGAGGGATGAGGTGGAGGTGTAGAAGAAGAGAGGGATGAGGTGGAGGTGTAGAAGAAGAGAGGGATGAGGTGGAGGTGTAGAAGAAGAGAGGGATGAGGTGGAGGTGTAGAGAAGAGAGATGAGGTGGAGGTGTAGAAGAAGAGAGGGATGAGGTGGAGGTGTAGAAGAAGAGAGGTGGAGGGATGAGGTGGAGGTGTAGAAGAAGAGAGAGGGTGGAGGTGGAGGTGTAGAAGAAGAGAGGGATGAGGTGGAGGTGTAGAAGAAGAGAGAGGGATGAGGTGGAGGTGTAGAAGAAGAGAGGGATGAGGTGGAGGTGTAGAAGAAGAGAGGGATGAGGTAGAGGTGTAGAAGAAGAGAGGGATGAGGTGGAGGTGTAGAAGAAGAGAGGGATGAGGTGGAGGTGTAGAAGAAGAGAGGGATGAGGTGGAGGTGTAGAAGAAGAGAGGGATGAGGTGGAGGTGTAGAAGAAGAGAGGGATGAGGTGGAGGTGTAGAAGAAGAAGAGAGGGATGAGGTGGAGGTGTAGAAGAAGAGAGAGGGTGGAGGTGTAGAAGAAGAGAGGGATGAGGTGGAGGTGTAGGTGTAGAGAGTAGAGAGGGATGAGGTGGAGGTGTAGAAGAAGAGAGGGATGAGGTGGAGGTGTAGAAGAAGAGAGAGGGATGAGGTGGAGGTGTAGAAGAAGAGATGAGGTGGAGGTGTAGAGAGGTGGAGGTAGAAGAAGAGAGGGTTGAGGTGGAGGAGTAGTAGAAGAAGAGAGGGATGTAGAAGAAGAGAGGGATGAGGTGGAGGTGTAGAAGAAGAGAGAGATGAGGTGGAGGTGTAGAAGAAGAGAGGGATGAGGTGGAGGTGAGAAGAAGAGAGAGAGGTGGAGGTGTGGAGGTGTAGAAGAAGAGAGGGATGAGGTGGAGGTGTAGAAGAAGAGAGGGATGAGGTGGAGGTGTAGAAGAAGAGAGATGAGGATGAGGAAGAAGAGAGGAGGTGTAGAAGAAGAGAGGGATGATGGAGGTGGAGGTGTAGAAGAAGAAGAGAGGGATGAGAGGGATGAGGTGGAGGTGTAGAAGAAGAGAGGGATGAGGTGGAGGTGAAGAAGAGGATGAGGTGGAGGTGTAGAAGAAGAGATGGAGGAGGTGGAGGTGTAGAGGTGTAGAAGAAGAGAGGGATGAGGTGGAGGTGTAGAAGAAGAGGTGGAGAGAAGAAGAGAGGGATGAGGTGGAGGTGTAGAAGAGGAGGGATGAGGTAGAAGAAGAGAGGGATGAGGTGGAGGTGTAGAAGAAGAGAGGGTGAGGTGGAGGAAGATGAGGTGGAGGTGTAGAAGAAGAGAGGGATGAGGTGGAGGTGTAGAAGAAGAGAGAGGGATGAGGTGGAGGTGTAGAAGAAGAGAGAGGGATGAGGTGGAGGTGTAGAAGAAGAGAGAGGGATGAGGTGGAGGTGTAGAAGAAGAGAGAGGGATGAGGTGGAGGTGTAGAAGAAGAGAGGGATGAGGTGGAGGTGTAGAAGAAGAGAGGGATGAGGTGGAGGTGTAGAAGAAGAGAGGGATGAGGTGGAGGTGTAGAAGAAGAGAGGGAGGAGGTGGTGGTGTAGAAGTGAGGTGGAGAAAGAAGAGAGAGAGGTGGAGGTGTAGAAGAAGAGAGGGATGAGGTGGAGGTGTAGAAGAAGAGAGGGATGAGGTGGAGGTGTAGAAGAAGAGAGGGATGAGGTGGAGGTGTAGAAGAAGAGAGGGATGAGGTGGAGGTGTAGAAGAAGAGAGAGGGATGAGGTGGAGGTGTAGAAGAAGAGAGGGATGAGGTGGAGGTGTAGAAGAAGAGAGGGATGAGGTGGAGGTGTAGAAGAAGAGAGAGGGATGAGGTGGAGGTGTAGAAGAAGAGAGGGATGAGGTGGAGGTGTAGAAGAAGAGAGGGGTGAGGTGGAGGTGTAGAAGAAGAGAGGGATGAGGTGGAGGTGTAGAAGAAGAGAGGGATGAGGTGGAGGTGTAGAAGAAGAAGAGAGGGATGAGGTGGAGGTGTAGAAGAAGAGAGGGATGAGGTGGAGGTGTAGAAGAAGAGAGAGGGATGAGGTGGAGGTATAGAAGAAGAGAGGGATAAGGTGGAGGTGTAGAAGAAGAGAGGGATGAGGTGGAGGTGTAGAAGAAGAGAGAGGGATGAGGTGGAGGTGTAGAAGAAGAGAGGGATGAGGTGGAGGTGTAGAAGAAGAGAGGGATGAGGTGGAGGTGTAGAAGAAGAGAGAGGGATGAGGTGGAGGTGTAGAAGAAGAGAGGGATGAGGTGGAGGTGTAGAAGAAGAGAGGGATGAGGTGGAGGTGTAGAAGCAGCAGTTTGTGTTGTTTCTTGTCAAGGTCACAACAGCTGAATGTGGAGATCCTGAGGGAACTCCACTGTGTGCGTTTGTGTGTCTGTGTGTGTGCATTTGTGTGACATGGTGCAATGTTTTTCCAGCATTTCTGTGTGTGTGCGTTTGTGTGTACGTTTTGTCTTTGTGTGTGTGTGTGTGTGCGTCTGCATTTAAAGCCCTGTAGGGACTCACAACGGGCTGCAGCGACGCATTCCAATCGCTGCTCAATTAATTGCCCTGTAGACACACACAAACGCACAACACACAGACACGCACACACAGTCGTCCAGAGGAAACAGTATCAACACGTGAGGAGCAGACAAACACAAACACGCACACATTCCCATTTATAGAAAATTAAAGCCAAATAAAAGAAGAAGAAAAAACAAAACGCACACAGACACAGACACACAAACGCACACCTACAGACACACAAACACAAACACACACAGGTCCTTGTTGTTAACTGTGTATTGATGAAGCTCTGACTTCTCTCAGCTTTGATGCTGGAGATGTTTTAATGAGTTATTTGGCTTTAACACACACACACACACACACACACACACACACACACCTAAACACACACACACACGCACATAGACACACAAACACACACACAGACACACACTTGCTGTCTGCTGCGCCGTGAAAGTTGTCGGTCTTGTGTTTCTTTAATCAGTCCGTCTGATGTTGAATCAATATTGATTCCTCTGCAGTTCATTACAACAACAACTTCTTCACAACTCTTAAAGGGATAGTTCAACATTTTTGGCAATCTGGCCCATCACCATAACCCCTATAGTCACAGCAGTAGGTTCGTTTCCTTTAATTGTCGGTGCAAGCTGTTTTTAGAACGGTGGAGCAGAGCCGTGTGCAGGTCACAACTTGTCCACCAGAGCGTTGTGGAGTTGTTGGATTGTGTATTTGATGAGTTTGATGAGGGGAAAGCAAGAAATCCCATTAGCCTTTTATTTGCCAAAATGTTGAACTATCCCTTTAACCCAGCGTGCTTTTATTTTGTAATTCCTGCTGTTTCATATTTGAAGACTTAACAGCTTTTTTACTGATGATGTAAATTCACGTGATTTCAAATTAAAAGCCCACCTGTGCAGGAAGATAGTAGCAGCACTTTACGTTATGACATCATTATCACATCTTCAAGGGAGCCTGGGGCTTTTATTTTGAAGGGTGGCACCTATTACGTAGAGTAAATATATTTATTTAGTAAAAATCTCTTGTTTTTAATTTAATTTTTGTCACTTTTTCTCATTCATCTGTTCTGAGTGCAACAGTTCCTCCACCTCCTTCAAAATAAAAGCCCTCCATGTTGTAAGAGATTCGCAGCGTTAACAGTTTAAAATATTAAGTATTAAAAATTATGTATTTCACATTCACATTTTAACTTAACTCTTCTATTTATATTTGATCAAATAAAACAAGTCATCACAATTTTACGCTCTCATATGATAATCCTGGGTGCTGGAGTGTCCTTGAACGCACCACAAAAAGCCGGTGCTTGAGCCGAGAGGCGTTCAGAGTCGAGCCGAGCTGCTGCGTTAAAATGGCCGCTCGCTGCCGGCCGTAAACGCTGCAGCAGGAACGAACCGAGGATATTTATAATAAATACACTTTTATTACGGCTGCAGGCTCTTATATTAGTGTTTAGGAGAGAGAGGATCCTCTCTCCCTCCCCCATCCCTCCCTCTTTTCCTCCCCCTCTCCTCCTCCTCTCTTCTTCTTCTTCATATTCACACTGACACAAACCACTGATGTGATGTGATTCACTTTATTGCTACCAGACGATAACAAAGGTCATTGATCGCCACCACACCACGTAATAACCCTTTATTTTGAGGCGTAAAGGCTGAGACTCGTTAAGAATATGAATTTATTATTATTATCATTATTATTATTATTATTATATAATTGATATTTCAGTTTAAATCAGTTCTATCTTGTTGCAGCTGCTGCTAAAATATATAAAATAAACGCGGAGCAAAGTGAATGAACTGAACGTCTGATACGCAGGACGATAAGCATGTTGTTATTATATTGATAAGAAGTGTTGGGAGCCGCACACACACACAGAAACACACAACACGCACAAACACACCGCGATGCCTTCAGGTGCCTGTCACCCACCTGCACAAAGCAAAATGGCCTCAAGACTCAGACACACTTAGTATAACCTCAGGGCCTGTGTGTGTGTGTCTGTGTGTGTGTGTGTGTGTGTGTGTGGACAAGCTCAAGGCTAAATCTCATTCATCAGGCAGAAAGGTCCTTAGGGCAAATAGACGCACACACAGACACACACAGACACACACAGCCTCTGTACGAGTCATTAACACACCAAACAAATGAAAATCTCCTCCATAATAAAATAACACTAAGCAGCAGTGGAGGAATTAGCATGAGGAACATGATGAAAGTGCTCCTCCATTGTGTCCTTATCACATATCCCATAATGCACTGGGAGCCAGGGATTGGCCCCGGCGTTCGGACGCTCGTCGGTTCGTTCGACACCCGGGCTTATCGGCGTCTGGGGGAAAAAACGTTCAAAGACCGCCATTGTTGTGAGATTTGGGGGAGAACAGAGCAGAGATTTCCAGGTCTTTAAAAGCCAGAAGTCTGATAGAAGAGATAGAGACGGAAGAGACGGACAAAGAGGAGACAAACAAACCAGCTGGACGCTGGAATCCATGTCTGTCTGCAAAACTACCTTTATTTTGAAGGAGCTTTATTAAAAACATCTGCTTTTATTTTGAAGGAGCTCTAACAGAAACATCTACCTTTATTTTGAAGGAGCTTTAACAGAAACATCTACCTTTATTTTGAAGGAGCTCTAACAGAAACATCTACCTTTATTTTGAAGGAGCTCCAACAGAAACATCTACCTTTATTTTGAAGGAACTCTAACAGAAACATCTACCCTTATTTTGAAGGAGCTTTAACACAAACATCTGCTTTTATTTTGAAGGAGCTCTAACACAAACATCTACCTTTATTTTGAAGGAGCTTTAACACAAGCATCTACCTTTATTTTGAAGGAGCTCTAACACAAACATCAACCTTTATTTTGAAGGAGCTTTAACACAAACATCTACCTTTATTTTGAAGGAGCTTTAACACAAACATCTACCTTTATTTTGAAGGAGCTTTAACACAAACATCTACCTTTATTTTGAAGGAGCTTTAACACAAACATCTACCTTTATTTTGAAGGAGCTCTAATAAAACATCTACTTTTATTTTGAAGGAGCTTTAACACAAACATCTACCTTTATTTTGAAGAGTTTTAACACAAACATCTACCTTTATTTTGAAGGAGCTTTAACACAAACATCTACCTTTATTTTGAAGGAGCTTTAACACAAACATCTACCTTAGAAGGAGCTCTACAAGGAGAGGACAGAAGTCTAATGAAACAGATAAAAACAGAAAAGAGGAAACAAACAAACCAGCTGGACGCCGGAATCCATGTCTATAGCACGTCCATGATGGTTCCTGTGTGTGTCTGTGTGTGTGTCTGTGTGTTGTTTGTTTTTAAAAAAAAAAAGAAAAACACAACACGACACTTTTGTTTCTCTCTGTGTGAAATATGGACGTTTGCATTAAAAATCAGCCGTTAAAGATCCACAGAGCTGCAGGAGAGTGAGTCATCAGAACCGGGGGGGGCTGTGTTTATGTATTTAAGTGTGTGCGTTAGTGTGTGTCTGTGTGTGTGTGTGTGTGTGTGTGTGTAGCGCTTAAATGTAAACATCAGACTCAAGCAGAGCAGTTAAAATGTTTATCCTCGTCTGAATAAACAAACACACACACGCTTTCTTTCCTCTTTGTCACTTCACGTTTGAAAGTTAAGTGGATAATAACTTTGTGTCATGGCAACGGTGTAATTATAGTATATCAGACGGTTGCTACGGTGACGATTAGTTTTGAAACAGGAAACAAACGTCGAAAAAAAATAATAATAAATAAATAAATAAATTACAACGGAGTATTAGGGCCACGTTGAGAAAAAAAACAGTATTCGAGAATAAAGTCACAAATTTCCTACGAGAAAAAAGTCATAACATCGTAAATTTACGACTTTATTCTCGAAGTTTATGATTTTTTTTATTTGTCAGTGCGGCCCTAATACTCCGTCGTAATGAGTAAATTATAAAAAAATAAATAAACAAATAAAGCCGTCGATGCATTTTCATCTTTTCTCCTGGCTGGCATTTTATTTTGAAACTTCTTCTACAGGAAGTGCTACGTTGTTTGTGTTGCACTTCCTGCTACGGCGGCCTGAGGTGGACAAAAGTCACACGGTGGCAAGTTCATGCTCTTGTTGTGTGTTTGCACCTGTTATTTTTTCTGTGTGAGTGCATGTGCGTGTGCATGTGTGCATGTGCGTGTCTGTGTGTGTGTGTATCCGCCCCCTGAGCCCCTGCGTCCGCCCCTGGGAAGCCCTGTTTGTTACCTGGCTGTAAATTTCCGCTGAACCGACACTGACATGAAACCCAGCAGACTGATTTAAGCCTCCGAGTGTGTGTCTGTGTGTGTGTAGTATGAGTGTGAGTGTGTGTGTGTGTTTCAACCCAACACACACACACACACACACACCTGTCCCATCGTCTCCGCAGGCTTAAGTGTGTGATTTAGTGAGTGTGTCCATCCTGTAAACTCCATGAAGTACCCAGAATGCACCTCACCTGCACACACAGACACACACGCACACACTGTAATGGAGTCGTGTGTGTGTGTGTGTGTGTGTGTGTGTGTGTGTTTTCCTTTAACAAGTCAGCAGGTTGAAGAGGCTTTAGTGATTTGGGACACAGAGACTGAAGGTGTGTGTGTCTGTGTGTGAGTGTGTGTGTGTGTGTGTGTGTGTGTGTGTGTGTGTGTGTGTGTGTGTATTGATTGAGGTGAAGGATCTCTTACTTTCTGTTCCTCTCAGGGGTTAAACACACACACACACACACACACACACACACACACACACATGAACACACACTCCTCAGTGTCCAGTGATTCATGATAGACTTGATAAGATCTGTTTATCCCTACACACACACACACACACACACACACAGACACACAACATGTCACTAATCACTTCATCCGTCAACAAACAGGAAACAAACAACACAACAACCAGGATGTAAACAACAAGAGCGTCAGTTAACAATCTGTAAACACAAAATATTAACCCTCCCTTTAATGACCTACACATTCTTTAAAGGGATAGTTCAACATTTAGTCAGATTGTCCCATCACCATAACCCCTATAGTCATAGCAGTAGGTTCGTTACCTTTAATTGTTGGTGCAAGCTATTTTTAGAACGGTGGAGCAGAGCCGTGAGCTGCTCAGAGCTAGAGCTACGCTACGGAGGCTCATGGGATTTCTTGGTTTCCCTCATCAAACTCATCAAATACACAATCCAACAACTCCACAACGCTCTGGTGGACAAGTTGTGACCTGCACATTCACCACGCTATGAGATAATAACACAACGTTACCACACAGAGTTGTTTTAGAGGGAAATACAGAGACTGTTGATGAAAAACTGTCCCTGAAGGCAACGTGCAACGAGCTCTGAGCAGCTCACGGCTCTGCTCCGCCGTTCTAAAAACAGCTTGCACCGACAATTAAAGGTAACGAACCTACTGCTATGACTATAGGGGTTATGGTGATGGGACAGTTTGCCAAAATGTTGAACTGTCCCTTTAACTCACGACTTAAATCTCTGAGTATTTCACTGTGTTTCTATTCAAGGTTGTCGTGTTGCTGTTGTTTTATATTTGAAGAGCTGTGTGTTAGTGTGTTACAGTGCAAAATACACACCTCATGTGTAAGTGCATTTTACACACACAGACACACGACAACAACAAGTGCATGTTAGTGTGTGTGTGTGTGTGTGCGTGCGTGAGGATGAAGCCGGTCTCCAGTTGACAGCACAAGTGTGTTATCAGTCAGATGAACGGGGATGAATCTCTGTTGTCAGTGGAGTAGTGTAGTATGCACACACACACACACACATACACACACACACAAACGCACACAAACACACACATACACAAACACACACATACACAAACATACACACAAGACAGTGTCCATATCCAAGACGCTTTCCTTGTCAACAGCTCAGAGGATGACAAATGAACGGTCCATTATGAACTGTTTGCCACAGTGTGTGTGTCTCTGTGTGTGTCTCTGTGTGTGTGTCTCTGTGTGTGTGTGTCTGTGTGTGTGTGTCTGTGTGTGTCTGTGTGTGTGTATGTGTCAGCCCTGCTCTGATAAATGGTGATTTATTAGGCAAAACAAAACACAGAACACTGAACGCAATCACATCATCTGGATGAAAGAGAGAGAGAGAGAGGGGGGGGTGAACAGACGGACGAGTCACAGATGAAGTTTACACACACACACTGATGTTCTCTCTGGGGCTCCAGTAACAACAGGTCGCTGTCAGCCAATCAGGAGAGAGGAGGAGGCTCTGAGGCTCTCTTCTGATTGGCTGACTGTTTTCTAAAGTGATACAATAAATTAAAAAAAAATAGCAGATTTCAGAATAAAACACCCAGAGAAACTAAAATCCGAGTGTTGTTGTTGGATGGTGGGTCCAGGTGGTGAGGGGGCGGGGCTTAGTTGTGACATCACAAAGTGACAGGAAGTCCCACACATGGACATCTACATTTATACTGTATCAAGCTTTAATACAAACATCTACCTTTATTTTGAAGGACCTTTATTAGAAACATCTACCTTTATTGTGAGGGAGCTCCAACAGAAACATCTACCTTTATTTTGAAGGAGCTTTATTAAAAACATCTACCTTTATTTTGAAGGAGCTCCAACAGAAACATCTACCTTTATTTTGAAGAAGCTCTAACAGAAACATCTACCTTTATTTTGAAGGACCTTTATTAAAAACATGTACCTTTATTTTGAAGGAGCTTTAATACAAACATCTACCTTTATTGTGAAGGAGCTCCAACAGAAACATCTAATTTTATTGTGAAGGAGCTTTATTAAAAACATCTACCTTTATTTTAAAGGAGCTTTAACAGAAACATCTACCTTTGTTTTGAAGGAGCTTTATTAAAAACATCTACCTTTATTTTGAAGGAGCTCCAACAGACACATCTACCTTTATTTTGAAGGACCTTTATTAAAAACATCTACCTTTATTTTGAAGGAGCTCTGACAGAAACATCTACCTTTATTTTGAAGGACCTTTATTAAAAACATCTACCTTTATTTTGAAGGAGCTCCAACAGAAATATCTAGCTTTATTTTGAAGGAGCTCCAACAGAAATATCTAGCTTTATTTTGAAGGAGCTCCAACAGAAATATCTAGCTTTATTTTGAAGGAGCTCCAACAGAAACATCTACCTTTATTTTGAAGGAGCTCTAACAGAAACATCTACCTTTATTTTGAAGGACCTTTATTATAAACATCTACCTTTATTTTGAAGGAGCTCTAACAGAAACATCTACCTTTATTTTGAAGGGGCCCTAACAGAAACATCTACCTTTATTTTGAAGGGGCCCTAACAGAAACATCTACCTTTATTTTGAAGGGGCCCTAACAGAAACATCTACCTGCTGTATTTGGCTCTTTATCGGGTTTTGACTCTTGAGTTCGTGTCCGTCTTCCCTCGTTGCTCTCAGCCTCTAACGGACGCCACCGCCGCCGCCGTCGCCGCCGCTCCGTGAATCATTAACAGCAGAGTAATTATGCACTATCAAACTTGGAATATTACCCCACTTAGCTAATGTTTAATGCTGTAATTAATTCTGAACCCTGCGAGCCAACATCAATTTATTTGATTAGTACTTTGCAAAGTCACACAGAGGTTTTCTACTGTTTTGAGGTGTGTGTGTGTGTGTGTGTGTGTGTGTGTGTGTGTGTGTGTGTGTGTGTGTGTGTGTGTGTGTGTGTGTGTGTGTGTGTGTGTGTGTGTGCGTGTGTGTGGCTTTAAAACGTTTTCATATTAATTAAAGTTGATGCAGAGAGTGAGAACGTGATAAATGAGAATTCAACGCTTCAGTTTTCATGTCTTTTATTTGTTTTTTCAGTCGTTCACTTCGTTATTAGTTTTCTGTTCCTCGCTGGTTCCAACAAAACTTTATTTACACAAAGCACATTGACAAACAGCACCGTACAGTAATACAGAGGTCACGGAGGTCGGGGCTAAGTTGTTAAGAAGATCTGTGATGTAAGATGTTGTGATGTCATAAACCTTCTTCTTCTTCTTCTTCTTCTTCTTCTTCTTCTTCTTCTTCTTCTTCTACCTGTGTGGGGATGGAGGGAGGGAAGGAAGGAAGGAAGGAAGGACGGATGGATAAATGGATGAGTGGAAGGATGGAAGGATGGATGGACTGATAGATGGAAGGATGAATGGAAGGATAAATGGATGGATGGATGGAAGGATGAATGCAGGATGGAAGGAAGAAGGAAGGATGGATGGATGAATGGAAGGAAGGACTGATAGATAGATAGATATGGATAAATGGATGAATGGAAGGATGAATGGAAGGAAGAAGGAAGGATGAATGTATGAATAGAAGGAAGGACTGATAGATTTGTTTTTCTACATAAATGACTTTTCGTGGCCCGTTTTAAGCCTTTAATGGACGGTGGTCACCGTGGAGACAGACAGGAAGTGAGGGATTAACATGCAGTAAATGACTCTGGTCAGGAGTCAAACGGTCACGTCGACCTCCGACACCTTCCTCAGATTTCACCCAGACACATGTGACGATGTTTAACGTCCGGCGGGCGGTGGGAGTGTGTGCAGCTTTAAATCTGGAGGATTTACTTCCCCAAGTTTAATAAATAAATAAATAAATAAATAAATAAATAAATAACTGCTAATGAGGTGAGAGGCCCTTCACAATAAAACACGGGCAGGAAAGCCGTCATAAAAACACAGTGTCAACATCCGTCATCTGCTGATTGTGGCGCTGACAGCTGCAGTAAGAGCAGCGCCGTCGACCGTCCCGTTTTAAATAAAGGTTACACACAGCTGAGCGACACCGGCGGAGGGAGGCAGCGATGCAGCGCTCACACTGCAGTAATTACAGCTGACAGCAGCACACACACTCGTCTAAAATATGGAGAAGACACTGATAAGAGAGGAAGGACAGATATGGACGTCGGTTATCATCGTCACTCTTATTGTCTTTTGTCACTCGATGTCCTTGTCTTGGAGGGCGAGCGCGCCGATAAAGCCGCCGTCTCTGTTGTTGTTTTTAATAAGTTTTATCTGACGAGTCGACTCTAAACAGACAAACAACGTCAAAACTCAAACTGAGTCCGACGGGAGGTCACGAGGACGCCAACGCATCACTTCCTGTTCAGCAGCACATGGCGGCGCCGGGTTAACGTGTTAATTATCCTCAGAGTCTCGCCTCTTAATGGCTCCATATATGGTATACAGGTAGATGTTTGTGTTAAAGCTCCTTCAAAATAAAGGTAGATGTTTGTGTTAAAGCTCCTTCAAAATAAAGGTAGATGTTTGTGTTAAAGCTCCTTCAAAATAAAGGTTGATGTTTGTGTTAAAGCTCCTTCAAAATAAAGGTTGATGTTTGTGTTAAAGCTCCTTCAAAATAAAGGTTGATGTTTGTGTTAAAGCTCCTTCAAAATAAAGGTAGACGTTTGTGTTAAAGCTCCTTCAAAATAAAGGTAGACGTTTGTGTTAAAGCTCCTTCAAAATAAAGGTTGATGTTTGTGTTAAAGCTCCTTCAAAATAAAGGTAGATGTTTGTGTTAAAGCTCCTTCAAAATAAAGGTAGATGTTTGTGTTAAAGCTCCTTCAAAATAAAGGTAGATGTTTGTGTTAAAGCTCCTTCAAAATAAAAGTAGATGTTTGTGTTAAAGCTCCTTCAAAATAAAGGTAGATGTCCATGTGTAGTGTGATTTAAAACCAGCCGTTAGGACTTCCTGCCACTTTGTGATGTCACAACTAAGCCCCGCCCCCTCACCACCACCTGGACAACACCATCTAACAACAACTTGCAGGATTTTAGTGTTTTATTTTGAAATCTGCACAAATTTATCAACAAAACACATTATAAAAGTATAAAATATTGGATCTTTAATGTTTTTTGTAATGTTTTACAAACACAATGAGGTCATAGTTGAAAAATCTGAACGTTGTAATTCTTCAGTTTATCTTTCTTTCTCTAAACGACTCGTTGATCCAGATGTTGAGCCGACAGACGAGCGGCGTTTGGACCTGAACCTTCAGCGTCTCCTCCTTCCTGTCCTCTGTGAAGACAAAGGACTCTGAGGGGGGAGAGAAAGTAAAAAAAACAACAACATTATGACGGTGTTAAATCACTCGGCTGAGCTCTGTGTAAAATGCTGGAAGGAGAACGTGATGTATAGCCGCCGTGGTTGCCAAGGTTTCCGTCCTGCTGATGAAAAAACCTCAGGTCGCCATAGATCTTCAAAAAAAAATGAAAAAAAAGGAAGAAAAACAGACACCAAGCAAAGCGTTAAATCAGAGTCTCTTTATTTGCCAAGGAAAACATATTGCACTTTGCCACTGAGGCAGAAACGTGTTGACAGATGTTAGTTTGTGTTCTTTCGTATGACAGGCTAATTAATGTGATGTAAAGCGATTAGCTCGCCGCTTAATCAGCTGTGATGCACCGGGGAAACGGCCCCGCCAGAACAACTTCAGCTCCAGTTCTGAGTCTGGACTCGAGGCGAGGTCGAGGGCGAGGCCGGAACGTCTTTTAACCCTCCTGTCGTCCTGCTGGGTCAAACTGACCCGACCTGTTCCCTCCCTCCATCCTCCCTCCATCCTTCCTCCATCCTTCCTTCATTTGTTCCTTCCTTCCTCTTTTGATCCAATTGACCTGATCTGTTCCCTACCCCTCCATCCTTATTTCCTTCCCTTTTCCCTTCCTTCTTTCCTCCCTTCTTTCCCATCTTCCTTCCTTCCTTCCTTGAACGAATCTGTTCCTTCCCTTCCCTTCCTTCCTTCCTTCCTTCCTTTTTGACACAATTGACCCAATCTGTTTCCTACCTCCTTCTATCTTTCCTTCCTTTTCCCCTTCCTTCTTTCCTCCCATCATTCCCTTTCTTTGACCCAATCTGTTCCCTAACTGATAATAACATTGAATTGAAAATCCAGTTGGAGTGCACACTTCTTCTGAAGTTTGGGTTCTAGGTAGTACACCCTTAGAAATAAGGGTTCCAAAAGTGTTCTTCTACAAGGGTTGAGGTTCTACCTGGAACCATTTGCTTCTAAAAAAACCCTTTCCTGAAGAAAGGGTTTTTCGAGGGTTCTTGGTTCTAAGGGTTCCAGCAAAAGGGTTCTTGGTGGAACTTCCTGTGTGGGTTCTAGATGGGGTACTTCATAAGAAGTCGGATATTTTCTGG
This sequence comes from Decapterus maruadsi, assembly GCA_030347415.2. NCBI lineage: Eukaryota > Metazoa > Chordata > Actinopteri > Carangiformes > Carangidae > Decapterus > Decapterus maruadsi. The sequence goes on from CM064887.1 coordinate 25,472,837, forward strand.
ATGAAACCCCCAGTAATGGTTCTGGGTGAAGCCAATAAGCCATAAAAGGGATTTTTGTAGAACCTCTAATTGGGGGTTCTAGGTGTAACCCTTTATGTGTTGGGTTCTCGGTATAACCCTTTATGTGTAGGGTTCTCGGTATAACCCTTTATGTGTAGGGTTCTCGGTATAACCCTTTATGTGTTGGGTTCTAGGTAGAACCCTCTATGTGTTGGGTTCTAGGTAGAACCCTTTATGTGTTGGGATATTGGTAGAACCCTTTATGTTGGGTTCTCGGTATAACCCTTTATGTGTTGGGTTCTAGGTAGAACCCTTTATGTGTTGGGTTCTCGGTAGAACCCTTTATGTTGGGTTCTCGGTAGAACCCTTTATGTTGGGTTCTCGGTAGAACCCTTTATGTGTTGGGTTCTCGGTAGAACCCTTTATGTTGGGTTCTCGGTAGAACCCTTTATGTGTTGGGTTCTCGGTAGAACCCTTTATGTGTTGGGTTCTCGGTAGAACGCTTTATGTGTTGGGTTCTTCGTATAACCTTTTATGTTGGATTCTGGATATAACCCTTTATGTTGGGTTCTTGGTATAACCCTTTATGTTGGGTTCTTGGTATAACCCTTTATGTTGGGTTCTAGGTAGAACCCTCCAAAAGGGTTCCAGGTAGAGCCTTCAAAGGTTCTACCTGGAACTAAAAAGGGTTCTCCTATGAGGACAAGCCGAAGAACCTCATGTGGTTCTACATAGCACCTGTATTTCTCAGAGTGTGGGTGCAGCTGGATCTCCAGCTGTTTTCTGAGGGTCGACAACACGTGGAGCGGCGAGCGCGCTTCACCTCTGCTGTCTGTCGACTTCCTGCCCGGCTGCGGCGTTAAAGTCGCCGCGGTAACCGGTCGGTACTGGATGTGTAATAATAATTCCACCTCGGCGTCGTTGTTCCCGCGGCGTAATTAGCTCCAGCAGCGACTTTATGTAAAATAGTTCTGCCAAGTTTTAATTGATTAAAAAGTCGGCGTGTTATTGCGACGAAGAACAATGTAGATCCAATTAGCACTGTAACGTGTAAACATGAACACTAACTCCCATGGTGCACCAGGGTCTGCACGCGCGTGTGTGTGTGTCTGTGTGTGTGTGTGTGTGTGTGTGTGTGTGTGTGTGTGTGTGTGTGTGTGTGTGTGTCTGTAATTCAGTGATCAGTCTCATTTCTTAATCATCACTTTCTGCTCCAGATGAGACTTTATGAGGGGACTAAATTGCCTTAAAGGGATTTCTTATTAAAGGGATTACACCCATGTAATCCCCTTTGTCCCAGTGGACCCCCAAAAACCTGAACACACACACACACTTACACACTTACACACTTACACACAAACACACACTACACAGATTAGCATGTAGAAACTAAAATGTGCACAATGTTTTTGACACACAACGTTAAACGACGGAGCACGAGTGTCACATGACACCGTGGAAAATCATGGACTTAATTGTGTTATTACACAAAAAGTTAAAGTGTCTGTGAGTGTGTATTTGTGTGTTGTGTTGTGTGTTTGTGTGTAGCTGTGTTTTGGCGACGCTCCCTCGTCTCATCCCCAATTAACAAAGACAAATCCGCTTCTATCGCTGCTAATGAGAGTCTTTAAGGTGAAGGGACTCTGTATTTATTTAATAAGAAGAAGAAGCTTATTTATTCCATTTCCATGAGAAAGAAGAAGCAGCTCCGATTCTCCACGGCTGCCGAGGGACGGATTAGAGGAGGAGGAGGAGGAGGAGGAAAGAAAGGGAGAGGAAGAGGGAGAGGGGAGGAACAGGCTGGATGAGTAGAGGTGGAGAGACGTATCGGGGGAGGAGGGTGACGAAAGGAGGGATTAGAGGAGGTGAAGAGAGGGCTGCAGGTAGAGGAGGAAAAGTACTGCACTGTAAAAACTCCAAATCTTACCAAGAATATTTGTCTTATTTCTAGTCAAAACAATCAAATTATACTCAAAATAAGACTCGGCACATCGTTTTTAGACACTTTTTAAGTCTTTCAAGTAGAATTTCACTTAAAATAAGTAGAAAAATCTGATAGTGGAGCAAGTTTTTATCACCAGCACAAAAAACCTGCTTTCACTGGAAGATTTTTCTACTTATTTCAAGTGAAAATTTGTTCGAAACAAGTGAAAATGATCTAAAAACAAGTTAATTTTTAGTAGTCTTTAGTCTTTAGTCTTATTTTAAATGGAAAGAGATTAGTTTTGACTAGAAATGAGACATTTTGACAAGAAATGAGACAAATATTCTTGCAAAAATTTAGAGTTTTTGCAGTGTTAATTTTTGTGTGATGAGGAAAAAATACACTGCAAAAACTCAAAATCTTACCAAGAATATTTGTTTTATTTCTAGACAAAATGTCATTTCTAGTCAAAACTAATCTCATTCTACTTAAAATAAGACTCATCACATAAAAATGAACTTGTTTTTAGACACTTTTTACTTCTTTCAAGTACATTTTCACTTGAAATAAGTAGAAAAATCTGATAGTGGAGAAAGTTTTTATTACCAGCACAAAAAACCTGATTTCACTGGCAGATGTTTCTACTTATTTCAAGTGAAAATGATCTGAAAACAAGTTATTTTTAGCTATGAGTTTTATTTTAAATGGAAAGAGATTAGTTTTGACTAGAAATGAGACAAATATTCTTGCAAAGATTTAGAGTTTTTGCAGTGTAAAGTTGCAGGAGGAGGAGTTTGACCTTTGACCTCTGTGACCCTGTGTGTGACCCTGTGTGTGACCCTGTGTGTGACCCTGTGTGTGACCCTGTGTGTGACCCTGTGTGTGACCCTGTGTGACCCTGTGTGTGACCCTGTGTGTGACCCTGTGTGTGACCCTGTGTGTGACCCTGTGTGACCCTGTGTGTGACCCTGTGTGTGACCCTGTGTGTGACACTGTGTGTGACCCTGTGTGTGACCCTGTGTGTGACCCTGTGTGACCCTGTGTGTGACCCTGTGTGTGACCCTGTGTGTGACCCTGTGTGTGACCCCGTGCAGGTGGAGCTGACCGGCAGCAGCGTGTTCGACTACATCCACCCCGGCGACCACGTGGAGATGGCCGAGCAGCTGGGCATGAAGCTGCCGCCGGGCCGAGGGATGTCTCTGTCCCAGGGGAACGTCAACGAGGACGGAGCGTCGTCGGCCTCGTCGTCGTCGCACTCGGAGACGCCGGAACCAGGTAGGAAAACAGGAAGTGGAGGATGAGGAGGATGAGGAGGTTCCTTTGCGCCGGTCTGGACCGGGTTCAGGCTGAAAATATCTACAAATGACTGAGGTTGAGTCGGTTTACGGGCTTCCTTCTCGCTGGTCGCCAGAACAGACGCTTCTTCTTTATTCTTTATTTTGTCAGACTTCTCTGTTGTGAATCGTGTGCACATGCATCGTCCAGTTTCAGTCAGATTAAGGCGAGCACATGCAGAAGAAAATCAGTTTGATCACTTTTAATCATGTTTTCAATATGGACAAGATCAATATTTGATCAATAATTTGAGGTAAAACATGTTGTGTTTGTTCATAATTGTTCCTATAATTGAAGCAGCGGCTCCAAACTGTGGAGGTTCTACAAGTGAGACAACAAACTTCGGTGAACTAATTTTCATTTATGGTAAATGAATGGAAACATTAAATATTTAAGAATGACTTGATATTTTTAAACATTATCATTCATACAAATCAAAATGTGCAGCGTTCGACCTCCGTATGATCGTTTTCACCAACATTTTGAGGATTTTGGGGGGACTTTATTCAGGTATTTACTCCTGAGGCTTCACTAACATCTAAAGACTGGACCATATATGTATATTTATATATAGATATATAGATTTAAAGGGATAGTTCACCCAACATTCAAATTTCAGTCATTATCTACTCGCCCTCATGTCGACCAATTTGAATTTTGGGTGAACTATCCCTTTAATACAAAAGTGGTAGAAGCGGTATCTGTCTTTTCCTGACTGGATGAGTGAATCCACGTTAATCCAGATGTTTTACGTCACATCTGTTTCTCTAACGTTCGCCTGAATGTCATCAAACCAGAGAGGAACGCGTTCTTCTTCACGTTCTTTCCCTCTTTTCTGTTTTACCTTCCACATGCTTTTCATTCTGCTTCCCTCCCTCCCTCCCTCCCTCTCCCTCTCCCTCCTTCTCTCTCATGCTGATGATAATTTAAGTATTAGGGGAAAATCCATTTATAAATTAAACAAAATGACTTGATATCCATCGAGTCCCTTAGTTCATCAGCCTGTTCAAACAAGGAGGGGAAGATTGGCTTCGCGACGGCCGGAGTCTTTGGAGACAGTGCGGTAATTAGATCTGCCGCGGATTTATTCTTGGCTGATTGGTGCTGGCGATGGGGGGGTGGGTGCAGGAGGAGGTGCAGGAGGAGGAGGAGGAGGAGGAGGAGGGGGCTTTAAATTAATTGGAGTTCCATATTTGAGGTTTTTGTTCTTTTTTTTTCATTCTTTGACTTTCTGCAAACCTCCACCCGAGCGCTCGTCCCCTCGCAGCAGCAGACGGAGGATGAGAGGACGGATATGTTGGTTGTCAGTGTCAATTTGTCTGGAGAGAAAGAAGAAGAAGAAGAAGAAGAAGAGGATCTGAAACATCCAGGGGGTGTTTCCCAGCGCTAATATGCCCTAAAGATATAAAGCCAATATGAAGATGTTGAAGGGAGGGAGGGAGGGAGGGAGGGAGGGAGGGAGGGAGAGCGCTTCATATTCATGTCTGAGTGATTCCCAAAGTTAATTTGACCAGAGAGAAGAAGGAAAAGAAGAAGAAAAAGAGACGGACACCACGAGGACAAAGGTGTTTGTTCTCCCATGTTAATTCGCCTCGAAAGAAAAGAGAGAGATGCAGTGAAAGAAAAGAGGAAGTGCAGGCGAGGGATGTAGGGACGTGTTTGAATGTGCATGAGTGCTTAGCAATGTTAATTTCTCCAAAGAAGAAGAAAAAGAAGAAAAAAAATAGAGGAGGGAGGGAGGGAGGGAGGGAGGGAGGGAGGGAGGGAGGGATGTTTCAGACGGACATGTATGAATGTGAAGGAGTGATCCCCAATGATAATGTGACCAGAGAGACGGAGAGAGACGGAGGATTAAGATTCATGTATGTGTTCTTTAATGGAAATTTGTCTGGAGAAAGAGAGAGAGAGAGAGAGAGAGAGAGAGAGAGAAGGCTCGTATGAATTTGTATGAGTGTTTCCCAGGAGGAGGAGGAAGAGGAGGAGGAAGAGGAAGAGGAGGAGGTGTTGTTTCTGATGAAGAACAAGTTCAAAGTTCAGCCCAATCAGATGAAATTGAACCAGCTCACTTCATTTGTTCTGTTCTACAAAAAATGTAAATTTATTGTTCCTCAGATGTTCTTCAATTATTCCTCAGTTTTCCCTCAGTTTTTCCTCAGTTTTTCCTCAGATGTTCCTCAGTTTTCCCTCAGTTATTCCTCAGTTATTCCTCAGTTTTCCCTCAGTTATTCCTCAGTTATTCCTCAGTTTTCCCTCAGTTGTTCCTCAGATGTTCCTCAGTTTTCCCTCAGTTGTTCCTCAGTTGTTCATCAGTTTTCCCTCAGTTATTCCTCAGTTTTCCCTCAGTTGTTCTTCAGTTGTTCCTCAGTTTTCCCTCAGTTGTTCTTCAGTTTTCCCTCTGTTGTTCCTCAGATGTTCTTCAGTTATTCCTCAGTTTTCCCTCTGTTGTTCCTCAGTTGTTCCTCGGTTGTTCATCAGTTGTTCTTCAGTTATTCCTCAGTTTTCCCTCTGTTGTTCCTCAGATGTTCTTCAGTTATTCCTCAGTTTTCCCTCTGTTGTTCCTTAGATGTTCTTCAGTTATTCCTCAGTTTTCCCTCTGTTGTTCCTTAGATGTTCTTCAGTTATTCCTCAGTTTTCCCTTAGTTGTTCCTCGGTTGTTCTTCAGTTATTCCTCAGTTTTTCCTCAGTTATTCCTCAGTTTTCCCTCTGTTGTTCCTCAGATGTTCTTCAGTTTTCCCTCTGTTGTTCATCAGTTATTCCTCAGTTTTCCCTTAGTTGTTCCTCAGTTGTTCTTCAGTTATTCCTCAGTTTTCCCTTAGTTGTTCCTCAGTTGTTCTTCAGTTGTTCTTCAGTTTTTCCTCAGTTGTTCCTCAGTTGTTCTTCAGTTGTTCTTCAGTTTTTCCTCAGTTATTCCTCAGTTTTTCCTCAGTTATTCCTCAGTTTTCCCTCTGTTGTTCCTCAGATGTTCTTCAGTTGTTCCTCAGTTGTTCCTCAGTTTTTCCTCAGTTGTTCCTCAGTTTTTCCTCAGTTGTTCCTCAGTAGAACCTCCTCCTTCCTTAAACCAGGTGTAGTTCAGCGGAACCGTTTCAGTGGATGAAACACCTGTTTTATGTCCATCTGTTTGTTCTTCAAACGGCTTCAAACACTAAAACAAAATCTTCAGCAGTAGTGCAGTGGTACTGATGCTGGGCCGTCTCCATGGAGACGTGATGCAGTGTGACGTAAAACCGTCGTAAAACACAAGCTTTGATACGATGCACAAAACCTTTAATTTCTTTATTTTCTAGTTGTGTGCAGAGAAATCTGGTTCTTTATTTGCGCAGCGCCTTTCAGACAAGAGTTTTAGAGACTAACACACCAATAATGATAATATATGAATAGTAAAGTAATACAATAAATATCAGCTAAAGAGAAATAAAACCACTAATTTCTGGTTCATTCCTCCATGTGTAGTTCCTCTGTTTGTTGTGATGATGATGAGGATGATGATGATGATGATGATGAAGATGGTGGAAGGTTTTTGTCTCTTTACATTTAGTCCACGTCGTCCTCGGCCTCCGTCGGGCTCTAATATATTTCCACCTTCGTCATTAGTTTTCATTCCAGTCGATACCTGGCGACGCGTCCTCCTCCTCGGCTTCTCCATTTGTTTCCTCCTCCTCCTCTTCCTCCTCTTCCTCCCTCCATTTACACATCTTTGTCTTTACTCCTCCCTCTCCAGGTTTCCTCCGTTCATCACCTGCTTCTTCTCTCACGCAGCAGCAGCGGCAGCAGCGATTAGTCTCTGATCGATCGCTGCTGACTTTGTTTGTCTGAAGTTTCAAACTCCACCGTCACCGCGTCCTTCCTTCACGCCAACGCTTCACAGTCAGGTGTTTCTGGAAAGAGAGGACGAGTAAATACTGTACACATCAGGTCATTTCCTGTGTTGGATTGTGTTTTTTCTGCCAGAAAAACTAATCAAGAGCTTACATTCTGGATCTGCTCAGTTTATAATGAAGCTGTGACAGATTTATTGATGAATTTAATTAATTATAATGAACAAAACTTTTCTAACTATGAGCTTTGAAGCTTTTACTTCCGGGTCTCTGCGGTTTTCAGCTCAACCGCAAAAACCATCAGGACGAGGATATTTACTGACATATTTTATGTTGAAGAATGACTCAAGAAAATGTCTAAAGCTTCTCATTAAAGGAATAGTTCACCAAAAAAAGAAATTCAAATTAGTTTAAAAAAGGGACAAAAGTTTTGGAGAAGCGAAGTATTTACGCCCTGATCTCTCCACCGGCGCAAGACGGACTGTTTTCATTCATTAAAATTAAAGTCAGAGGTTCAAAGAGGTTCAGTCATCCCATTAAAGGAATAGTTCACCAAAAGCATTTCCGCCAAAATAAATTCAAATAACGATAGTTTATCGAGTTAACAAGTCCATCCACATTAACGAAACCAGAAACTCCTCGTTGGCCCTTTAAAAAAACAAAAGTACAGTACAGTCAGGATGAGCCAGTGAGTTTATCTGCTCTGGTTTAGACTGGAGAGGAATTAGCATTTTAGCACCAGAGGAGTTTTTAAAGGAGTAGTTCACCAAAAAATTAAATTCATAGGTCCATAAAACTGCACAAAAACCCTCTAATATTCCTCCGCTCCACTCATCTGCTGCAATCCAAGTGTCCTGAAGGGATATAGTCCACAGTTTACTGGAAACTACGTCATTTAGGCCGTGTGCATCGCCTGAACGCGAGAACGTGCACCAGGCAATGTGGCAGCGTGGGGGAATATTAAATGGTTTTTGTGTCGAGCCCTATTACTCTCATATAAAGTCAGAGTATTCATCAGCATGAGGGGGAATTTCATTTTTTTGGTGAACTATTCCTTTAAAAACTTATCTGGTGCTCTAATGCTAATTAATCTCCAGTCTAACCACAGCAGATAAACTCACTTTTGTTTTTTTAAAGACTCCAAAAACTCCAAACTATACTCAGTTTAACAAGCTCCGCCCACCGGAGTTTAAAGAAGTTGCCGCTTCCCCTCCCGGCTGCAGCGTCGCCATGACACATGAATGAAGCGCACCCTGTGGTTTTTAATTACAGTCACGCTCATGAAGTTATTGAGATTGGAGTTAAAATATGAGATGACCTTGCGGAGGAGAGAGAGAGGAGACGTTCCTTTGAAGCCGACGCTCCACTCGGCGCCGCTCCTCTTGCAGCTAAAGAGAGTCATCTTTAAAAGCACATGACGCAATTTGACTAATATCAGTCAAGCTGCGGCTGAGAGGCTGAAAATGATCCGCGGTGAGAGTCGTTCACAGGAAAACTCTCTCCTTCACTTCACTCATCATCAGCCGAGGGTCTAATGTATCTAATATCTGCCGCCTGTTGACTTTCACCTCTGACCACCTCGCGGCGCGCGAGGCTGATGAAGGATTTTTACACTTTGTACTTTTAAATTCATTCAAATTTAAAACGCTCTCCACAGCTTCAGACGTCCAAGGCAAAAAAAATATCAAGTCCAGTGATTTTATCTGTGTATTTATTGGATCATTAGGAAGAGGTTAGATGGGAATTTGCAACTATTCTGATATTTTCACTTAAATTGTTTCTATTTTTATTGTAAATCTTTTTTCTATTTGCACTGTAACACAGTAACTTCACAGCCTGGGATCAATAAAGTACATTTTAATCTTAATATTAATCTTAGTTATATATATAAAGATCATAAGTTTCTACATTTTTGATTTTCTGACTCATATAAATGAAAGACCTGATGATTGTGAGTAAAATTGAGCATATCCGAACAATAAATCAAACACGCTTTTCACATTGAATTCAAATTTCACACTTTATAACACTTTATAAAAATAAGACATTACTAAACATTAGTTAAGCATAAAATACTGAATTCATCATTGATAACACATGAATACTCATTAATATACGTTAGTTAAAGGGATAGTTCAACATTTTGACAAATTGTCCCATCACCATAACCCCTATAGTCATAGCAGTAGGTTCGTTACCTTTAATTGTCGGTGCAAGCTATTTTTAGAACGGCGGAGCAGAGCCGTGAGCTGCTCAGAGCTACGCTACGGAGGCTCATGGGATTTCTTGGTTTTCCTCATCAAACTCATCAAATACGAAATCCCAAAACTCCACAGCGCTTTTGTGGACAAGTTGTGACCTGCACAACCGCCACGCTACATTCACGATACGAAACTGAGCCGTTTTCGAAAATACTAGGTAACCTGGAGACTGCTATGACTATAGGGATTATGGCAATGGGCCAATTTGCCAAAATGTTGAACTATCCCTTTAAGTAAATGTTTAGATTTTTGTAAAAAGAAAAACTAAGGTAACACTTAAATGATGAATTTAGTATTTAATGCTTAATAATGTTTAATAATGTGTTCTTATTATAAAGTGTTACCAAAAGTGAAATTTAGTTTAACCTCAAATCTTCCTATTGTTGAGTTTTTTAGTAAACAGCTGATTTAAAGCGTCCTGATCGAGCGCTCAGACCCAGGATTTCTACTCACAGAGCACTTGAAGACAGACTTCCACATTAATGATTCATATGTTCTGAGTCTTAATTCTCATTCTGAATTAAAATTAAATTCTGTGTCTCTAAGTGCCTCTAATGTTTTATAGTGGATAGGAAAGAGACTCTTCAAAATAAAAGACCAGAGCCGCTAATTGAAGCTGAAATCTGTCGAGTTCAGAAAATCATTTTGACATCAGACGTTTCAGACGCTGAAAATGCAAATGGACCAAAAAAAAAAGGGGGATTTTTGAACTTGACAGATTTCAGCATCCGCCGCTGCATGACCACACACTGATGACATCTCTGACACAAACACACAACACACTCCTCACATCCTTTGTCTCATCGTCGTATCATCATCATCATCATCATCATCATCTGAACCCGTCTCTCTGTCTCTGTGATGATCTGTTTCGCCTCCGGGGCCGTCGGTCGCTACAGTGACGGTTTATTTATTTATTTATTTATTCATTTTTTCCCCTAAAACACAGTACGAAAGGCCACAGACGTTCAGATTTACAGCATTGAAGTGAACGCACCACCAACATTAAGGCGAGACACTAACAGGCAAAAACACTGTTTTTTTATGCACTGAGATTTTGGGCTATTTTTCTTCCTTAACATGTGTTCTCCCTTAGAAAAGTCAAAAGAAATGGTAGAAAATCCACATTAAGGTTTTTATTTTACTTCATTTTGTCTCTTTCGTACAAGGGCCAACCAAAAACAAACAAAAACAAAAAATCCAGCACAAGAAGAAAAAAGTCTGGTTAAAAAAAAAAAATCAGACAGATTAAAAAAAAAAAATACTCAGCCCCCCGCCCCCCCCCAAAAAAATCCGGCACATGAAAAAAAAAAAAAAAAAAGTCAGGTAAAATAAAAAAAATCTGGCACATGAAAAAAAAAAAAAAAAAAGTCAGGCCCCCCCCCCCCAAAAAAAAATCCGGCACATTAAAAAAAAAAAAAAAGTCAGGTTAAAAAAAAAAAAATCCTGCACATGAAGAAAAGACAAAAAAAAAGTCAGGTAAAAAAAAAAAAGAAAGTCCGGCACATAAAAAAGAAGAAAAAAACCAGCACAAGGAAAAAAAAGTCAGTTTAAAAAAAAAAAAACGGCACATGAAAAAAAAAAAAAAGTCAGGTTAAAAAAAAAAAAAAAAATCTGGCAAAAAAAAAAAATTCATTTTAAAAAAAAAAATTTCCGGCACATGAAAAAAAAAAAAAAATCTGGCACATGAAAAAAAAAAAAAAGTCAGGTTAAAAAGAAAAATTTCCGGCACATGAAAAAAAAAAAAAAATCTGGCACATGAAAAAAAAAAAAAGTCAGGTTAAAAAGAAAAATTTCCGGCACATGAAAAAAAAAAAAAAATCTGGCACATGAAAAAAAAAAAAAAGTCAGGTTAAAAAAATGTAAAAAAAAAAAAAAAAAAAAAGTCAGGTTAAAAAATTAAAAAAAAATCCGGCACATGAAAAAAAAAAAAAAGTCAGGTTAAAAAAAAAAATTCCGGCACATGAAAAAAAAAAAAAAAATCCGGCACATGAAAAAAAACCGGCACGGCAAGGGATAATAGCATTTTTTTAAAGTGGGGTTCATATCCAGAATCCTCTTCTGTAAAAACTTCTGACTCTAACGTGTCAACAAAATAAAACAGGAATTTTGAAAGTAGCTTCATCCATTGTTCAGATTTCTGTTCTGGAAATGTATGTAATTTAGCACATATTTAATTATATATTGCCTCATTTACATATTTAAACATAAAATGTGACAAAACTTGTAATACAAAAAATATTTGTCTTAGTGTAAGTGATGAACTTGGGAAGTTTCATGGTGAAATCTGTTGGTTAAATTTTTTACCCTATTCACCTGCAGCGTCTCCCTTTAAACCTCAGGTGTTGATGTTTGAGCTGCACCTTCATCGTTCACATTCACGCCATCGAACAACGGCGCTGCACGCCGTTTAATTGAGTATTTATTTCAATTTTCTCTCATCAGACGCAGGAACCAGGGAGGAGGAAAAAAAAAATAAAACGCCCAAATTTCCACGTCGTCCCTGAAGTAGCAGCGAGCGACTCTGCCCTCCAGGAGAAAAACACCATAAGTTCTTCATTATTAGCTCCTCGCGGTCTAATTGTCCGCGGCGTCGCCTTATTCCAACATCATAAGTCTTTGATTATTGTTGCTAATTACGCTATTAGCACAATGGAGGGGAATAATTCCTCATAATCGCCCGCATTTATCATAATTACCCAAGTTTACAGTCACCTACGTTTAATGTCATTTAGCAGCGGCCGGCGGCGGCGGCGGCAACCACCACCACGACGACGACGGAAACGGCAGCGACGATGGCGACCGCCGCCCAAGGGCAAACCCACAGACTGTGTGTGTGTGTGTGTGTGTGAACATGGTGAAGTGTGTTTCTATTTGCATTTGAAATGTCACTGGCACTCCACACCAGGAGGCAAAGGTCAGATCTGGCGGGATACGCACACACACACACACACACACACACACACACACACACACACACACACACACACACACACACACACACACACACACACACACACACTCGTTTTTCTTCACCTTTCGTTCTGTTTGCCTCAGAATCTGGTTTCAGATCAGTTTGTTTTCACACGTCACAGAAAAGGAAGAAGAAGAAGAAACTGTTAAATGTTATAATTGATAAACGTATGAATTCATTCATATTTTTGATGACAGTGAAAATCAGCTGTTTCCATGGAGACTGCAGGCTTATCGATTGTTTATTTAATCAATATCTGGCCTGATATCTGATCTTAAAGTGACAGTTTGTCACTTTGAGTTGTTTTAGAGGGAAACACATAGACTGTTGATGAAAAACTCACAGCAGTAGGTTCGTTACCTTTAATTGTCGGTGCAAGCTGTTTTTAGAACGGCGGAGCAGAGCCGTGAGCTGCTCAGAGCTACTGTACGCTATGGGAAATTCATGCAAAACCTCTGATGCACGTTGCCTTCAGGGACAGTTTTTCATCAACAGTCTCTGTATTTCCCTCTAAAACAACTCTGTGTGGTAACGTTGTGTTATTATCTCATAGCGTGGTGAATGTGCAGGTCACAACTTGTCCACCAGAGCGTTGTGGAGTTGTTGGATTGTGTATTTGATGAGTTTGATGAGGGAAACCAAGAAATCCCATAATGAGCCTCCGTAGCGTAGCTCTGAGCAGCTCACGGCTCTGCTCCGCCGCTCTAAAAACAGCTTGCACCGACAATTAAAGGTAACGAACCTACTGCTATGACTATAGGGGTTATGGTGATGGGACAGTTTGACTAAATGTTGAACTATCCCTTTAGCATCAGTGTCTCAGAGTCTCAGCTGCTACAGGTGTGTGTGCGTGTGCGTGTGTGTGTGCATCCGCAGCCTCAGGTGAACCCAACAGTTCCACATTAAAGACGTTCTTTCTCTTTCTTTTCTTTTCTTTCCTTGTTTCTTTTCCCTTCTTTTCTTCCCGTCAGCCGACCTGCTGAATGATTTCCACGGAGCAGATCCTCTAAACTCCGCACTCACTGGGAGAATTAGTCACAATGGATTTAGCAAAAGCGCTCAAATTAATTAAATCAGTGTCATGAGTGTTTTTTTTAAAGAAAAGCAATAAAAACCACTCGAAGCAAACAAAGAACTTTTCAGAGGCGGAGGATTATTACTAAAGCAAAATTATCCGTTTGGTTATTTTTTATTAAACCCCCCCCCCCCCTCCCTCCCTGCCCGCCTGCTCGCTCGCCGGCGCCCTAAATGGAATCTTTAGAGTACACAATGGCCAATCACAGCCCATTATTAGTAGAGTTTTCTAATTAGGCTTCTTAACGAGGACGGGCTGTTTACAATGGGAGCAGAGCCTCAGATAACGGGACGCTCAGCTCCGGACGGACAGCGCCCCCCCCCCCCCCCCCCCGCTATCTGTCTGTCTGTCTGTCTGTCACCACGGCGATAACACGGAAACTTCTCAAGGTCCAAGACTCAAGTTTTACTTTTAAAGTGTGTGTGTGTGTGTGTGTGTTCAGTCAGACCAGGTTTAAAGAGAAGAAGAAGAAGAAGAAGAGGAGGAGGAGGAGGAGGAGGAGGTGTGGGTTTGAGTTTGAACTTGGAAGTGAAAGAAGGAATACAGAGAAGGAGGAAGGAAGGAAGGAAGGAAGGAAGGAATACAGAGAAGGAGGAAGGAAGGAAGGAAGGAAGGAAGGAAGGAAGGAAGGAAGGAAGGAAGGAAGGAAGGAATACAGAGAAGGAGGAAGGAAGGAAGGAAGGAAGGAAGGAAGGAATACAGAGAAGGAGGAAGGAAGGAAGGAAAGAAGGAATACAGAGAAGGATGAAGGAAGGAAGGAAGGAATACAGAGAAGGAGGAAGGAAGGAAGGAAGGAAGGAAGGAAGGAAGGAAGGAAGGAAGGAAGGAAGGAAGGAAGGAAGGAAGGAATACAGAGAAGGAGGAAGGAAGGAAGGAAAACAGAGAAGGAAGGAAGGAAGGAAGAAAGGAATACAGAGAGGAAGGAAGGAAGGAAGGAAGGAAGGAAGGAAGGAAGGAAGGAAGGAAGGAAGGAAGGAAGGAAGGAAGGAAGGAATACAGAAAAGGAGGAAGGAAGGAAGGAAGGAAGGAAGGAAGGAAGGAATACAGAGAAGAAGGAAGGAAGGAAGGAAGGAAGGAATACAGAGAAGGAGGAAGGAAGGAAGGAAGGAAGGAAGGAAGGAATACAGAGAAGAAGAAATAATAAAACAGGAAATTGTGTTGTTTTTTTTCCACATTAAACTTTATTTAAAACAGAACCAGAACCAGAGTTTAGTTGAGATGAACTAAAAGTTTGTGACTGTTGATTGTGTGTCTGTTGTGTGTGTGTGTGTGTGTGTGTGTGTGTGTGTGCAGCAGCAGCAGCTCCGTGAACACACCACCACCGCGGCGGTGGCGTCTATTCCTCCTCACGCCTTCCTCTGATTACCGATGCTAATCTGTTCAGTCCGTCCATCTGTCCCTCTCTCTCTCCGCCGCCTGGATTCAATTACACCAAACACTCTCTCTTCTTCCTCTTCTTCTTCTTCTTCTTCTTCTCTTCCCTCCTCCTATTCTTCTTCTTCTTCTCTGTGTGTGTGTTTTGTGTTTTCTTCTCCTCTCTGTCTTGTTTGGTCGTCTTTTATCTGGGGACGCTGTCGTCTTCTGGCCAAACACAAACAGAGACGAGCAGAGAGAAGAAATTAAAAGAGGAAATAAAAACAGAAGGACAGAGAGACGGAGGGAGGGGGGGGCAGGGGGGGGGAGCAGGAACAGACAGAAGAAGAAGAGTTGAAGAACAGACGAGCGGTTTATGACCAGGTCCAGGTCACTCTGGTTGTTTTCAGTGTAAGTGCCACGATGCGTTCAGGCGTCTCTCCTCTCGCTGGGAAATCTGACGTTCGTGATATTTGTTGTGTTTGTTTTTGTATTTGTCATCACACCTGTCGCACATCTGCACCGCCCTTCTGACCGTATGGGTGTGTGTCTGCGTGTGTGTGTGTGTGTGTCTGTGTGTGTGTGTGTGTGTGTGTGTGTGTGTGTGTGTGTGTGTGTGTGTGTGTGTGTTTCCTCCCTCCTTCTTTTGTCTTTTACATTTCCGTCACTTTTTCCTCTCTCACGTCTCCGTCTCTGGAAGTAATTATACAGGTTACAGATACAGACAATTACTTATTATCTCTCTGTTCTCGTGTGTGTGTCTGTCTGTATGTGTGTGTCTGTGTGTGTGTCTATGTGTGTGTGTCCGTGACCTCCGACCTTGTTCCAAACAAAGCCGAGCCGTCAGTCTCGTCGTTGTCGTATCAGAAAACGCAGCTTGTCTTTTCATTTACTCGTCGTTCTCCTCTCGTCATCGCTCCGTACCGAGGTCCTCGGGCTTTTTACCCATCATGCATCAGTGAGAGACGGTCCTGTAAAACAGAGGAGAACATCTGGACAAGAAGGCGTCTCTTTAGTTATTTTGGAGCAGTATCTTCTATTTTGAGCTTTTATTTTGAAAGGTCGTCTGAAAACGTGATAAAAACAACACGAATTCCAGCACAAAAAAGTTTATGATTGATTAGTTATTGATTATGTCCACTGATCATCATGGATTATTGATAGACTGTCCACAAACATTTGGCCTCCTCTCCTCCTTCATCTCCTCTCCTTCTTCTCTCCTCCTTTACTTTGTCTTCCCCTCTTTCTCTCCTCGTTTCCTGGTCGGATCCATTCCCAGCGGAGGAAGACAAGGAGCTAAAGACAGATTAGAAAAGCCTTAAAGTCCCGACACAGGGAGATCACTGAGGAGGGGGGGAGGGGGCAGGAGGAGGGGGGGGGGGGGGAGGAAGAGAAAGGGAAGAGGAAATGTCTCTGTGGAGGAAAAGAGGAGTAGAAAGAGAGAGGAGGACAAAGCCGGTTCAAGACGTCTCCAGACTATTAGAGCTCATTGTTCTGATGAGACTGTCAAAATAAAAGTCTGTTTTATCACTGCAGAGGGAGGAGGGGGGAGGGGGGGGGGGACGGGGGAGGGAGGGATGGAGGAGGGAGGAGGGGGAGGGAGGGATGGAGGAGGGAGGAGGGGGGGGGGCTTTACCTGTCTTTACCTTTGGTTCCCAGGCTTTTGCTTTGTGGGAAAAGGCTTTGAGGAAATCTACCCCAGATTTAAAAGAACAGAGCGAAGGAAGTTCCTGTATTTACAATGATTTTATTTTGAAATTTTGTCAGACTGCACTTCTTCCTCTTCCTCTTCTTCCTCCTACTGTCATTCTCCTCTCTTTTCCTCTTCATCATCCTGTCTTGCTCCTCCTCTTCCCCCCTTCTTTACCTCCTCTCTCCTCTTTCCTTTCTTTCTTTTTCTCCTCCTCCTCTTCGTCTTACCTCACTTTCTTTCTCCTTTTTCGCTTCTCATCCTCCTCTTCCTCCATCCCCTCTTTTCTTGGCTTCATGTACATACAGGATGTCCTACTCTTCTTTCTCCTCCTCCTCTCTCTTCTTCTCCTCCTCTCTTCCTCCTCTTCGCCTCTCCTCCTCCCCCTCCTTTCTTCACCTCCTCCTCCTCTTCCTCCTCCTCTTCCTCCTCCCCCTCCTCCTCCCCTCCTCCTCCTCCCTCCTCCTCCTCCTTCTCCCTCCTCTTCCTCCCTCCTCCTCCCTCCTCCTCCTCCTCTTATCACCAGGTTTTCCTCCCCCTCCTCAATTTGTCCCCTCCTCCTCCTCTTCCTCTCCTCCCTCCTCCTCCTCCTCCTCCCCTTCCCCTCCTCCTCCTCATCCTCCTCCTCCTCCTCCTCCTCCTCTTCCTCTCCTCCTCATCCTCCTCCTCTACCACTCCTCCTCCTCTTTTCTCCTCTCCTCCTCCTCTTCCTCTCCTCTTCCTCCTCTCTTCTCCTCTCCTCCTCCTCTTCCTCTCCTCTTCCTCCTCTTTTCTCCTCTCCTCCTCCTCTTCCTCTCCTCCTCTTCCTCCTCCTCTTCCTCTCCTCCTCCTCCCCCTCCTCTCTTCCTCCTCTTCCTCTCCTCCTCTTCCTCCTCCTCTTCCTGTCACTCTCCTCTCTTTTCCTCTTCATCATCCTGTCTTGCTCCTCCTCTTCCTCCCTTCTTTACCTCCTCTTCTTCCTCTTCAACATCATTCCTCCATTTCCTCCTCTCCTCTTTCCTTTCTTTCTTTTTCTCCTCCTCCTCTTCATCTTACCTCACTTTCTTTCTCCTTTTTCGCTTCTCATCATCCTCTTCCTCCATCCCCTCTTTTCTTGGCTTCATGTACATACAGGATGTCCTACTCTTCTTTCTCCTCCTCCTCTCTCCTCCTCTTCCTCCTCCTCTCTTCCTCCTCTTCCTCTCCTCCTCCTCCCCCTCCTCTCTTCCCCTCCTCCTCCTCTTCCTCCTCCTCTTCCTCCTCCCCCTCCTCTCTTCCCCTCCTCCTCCTCATCCTCCTCCTCCTCCTCCTCTTCCTCCTCCTCCTCCTCTTCCTCTCCTCCTCTTCCTCTTCCTCTCCTCCTCCTCTTCCTCTCCTCCTCTTCCTCCTCCTCTTCCTCTCCTCCTCCTCCCCCTCCTCTCTTCCCCTCCTCCTCCTCTTCCTCCTCCTCTTCCTCCTCCCCCTCCTCTCTTCACCTCCTCCTCCTCCTCCTCCTCCTCCTCCTCCTCCTCCTCTTCCTCTCCTCCTCTTCCTCCTCCTCTTCCTCTCCTCCTCCTCCTCCTCTTCCTCTCCTCCTCTTCCTCCTCCTCTCTTCCTCCTCTTCCTCTCCTCCTCTTCCTCCTCCTCTTCCTCTCCTCCTCTTCCTCCTCCTCTTCCTCTCCTCCTCCTCCCCCTCCTCTCTTCCCCTCCTCCTCCTCTTCCTCCTCCTCTTCCTCCTCCCCCTCCTCTCTTCCCCTCCTCCTCCTCCTCTTCCCCTCCTCCTCCTCCTTCTTCGCCTCCTCCTCCTCCTCCTCCTCCTCTTCCTCCCCCTCTCATCCTCCTCTTCCTCCTCCTCTTCCTCTCCCTCCGTAAACCGAGAACTTATCACCAGGTTTTTCTTCCTGACACAATTTGTCAAATCCTCCCTGATAGGAAACACATTCTATTCATGAGTCTCACCTCCTCCCCCTCCCTCCCTCCCCCCCACCTCCCCCTCCCCCCTCCTCCCTCCTCCTCCTCCTCCTCCTCCGACTGACGGTAGCATTTCAATTACAGCGAGGAGGCGATAGTGAGCGGAGCAGCAGGAATATGACAGGACAGTTACAGAGTGTTTGCACAATTAAACTTTCACTGACAATACTCGCTCCATCGCCACGGCAACGCCACCGTGTGTGTACGTATATATATATATACCTTTACACACACGTCAATGCGTGTGTGTTTGTGTGTGTTTGTGTGTTTGTGTGTGTGAGCTGCTACGGCACATTTGTCATGATTCCCTGTCGCCCGTCACCTTCACTGATCTCCCTGCTGCTGGTGGTGCATTGTGGGTAAGAATCAGGAGGCAGGAGTGATGGAGAGGAGGAAGAGCAGAGGAGGAGGAGGAGGAGGAGGGGGGGTGAGGAATAGAAAGAAGAGTAGGACATACGTATAGATGAAGTGGAGAAAGGAGGGGATGGAGGAAGAGGATGATGAGGAAGAGAGAAAAGAGAAGACGGTGAAGTAAGATGAAGAGGACTAAACGAGAGAAAGAAAGAAAGAAAGAAAGAGGAGGAATGACAATGAGAAGGGGAGGTGGAGGAAAAGAAAGGTGTGTGTTGAAAGAGGGAGGAAGAAAAAGGAAAATAAAGAGAAAGATGGAGAGGAGGAGGAAAAAACTTTTTTCTTTTTTTCATCAACAAAACTTTATTGAAAAGTTCCAACGACAGTCACAACATTGACCTTGGATAAAGTCTGGCATCTCAAACTAAGAAAATAAACAAACATGTATGAGACGTCTGTCATGTCAGTAGGTGTGATGCGTTAACGCTGCGTGATGATGTCATCGGTGATGTCACAGACAGACTTTACTTTTCCTTTGGTCTCTTCTTTCCTGAACCGGAGAAACTTTTTTGACGTCGAGCTTCTTTTATGATGTTCAGACAGACGGTTCGTCGTGGCGATGTGTCGTCATGGCGACGGCGGCGGTTGGTGGAGGTTGCTGCGACCTTGCCGTGTAGCTGCTCGCTTTGTGTCTCGCCGCCGCCGCCGCCGCCGCTAGCTAGTTATCAGTCGGACACAACGGGCCTCGTGAACCAGGCAGACTGACAATGATACACCGGCCCACAGAGACTACACACACGCACACACACACACACACACACACACACACACACACACACACACACACACACACACACACACACACACACACACACACACGCAAACACACACACACACACACATACACGTGCGTGGAGAGAAACCCCAGTGCACTCTGGGTATTGTCCAAAGATCACAGGCGTAGGTGAGTTGTTCTTTTTAATTAATCATTTGTCCTTCAAACGGGGGGAAGTTTGGCGCCGTAGATAATTAGGTCCCAGAGTCGGAGCGGCGCCGGCGCCGGCGCCGCCGCCACCTGCCGCCTTTGTAGCGCTAATCTTTGTCTTGTAGGAGCGTCGTCCCCGAAGACGCCACGGCAACGCACGCCGAAACGAGCTGAATGAGAAAACACCTCTGAATCCCCACATGGTCCTCCTCCTCTTCCTCCTCCTCCTCCTCCTTCTCCTCCTCCTCTTCCTCCTCCTCTTCTTCCTCTTCTGTTCATCGTCTTTTTCTTCTCTACAGTCCCTCTGCTCCTCCTCCTCCTGCTCCTTCAAAATAAAGGTAGATGTTTGTGTTAAAGCTCCTTCAAAATAAAAGTAGATGTTTGTGTTAAAGCTCCTTCAAAATAAAAGAACATGTTTGTGTTAAAGCTCCTTCAAAATAAAAGTAGATGTTTGTGTTAAAGCTCCTTCAAAATAAAAGTAGATGTTTGTGTTAAAGCTCCTTCAAAATAAAAGTAGATGTTTGTGTTAAAGCTCCTTCAAAATAAAAGTACATCTTTGTGTTAAAGCTCCTTCAAAATAAAGGTAGATGTTTGTGTTAAAGCTCCTTCAAAATAAAAGCACATGTTTGTGTTAAAGCTCCTTCAAAATAAAAGTACATGTTTGTGTTAAAGCTCCTTCAAAATAAAAGTACATTTTTGTGTTAAAGCTCCTTCAAAATAAAAGTACATGTTTGTGTTAAAGCTCCTTCAAAATAAAAGTAAATGTTTGTGTTAAAGCTCCTTCAAAATAAAGGTAGATGTTTGTGTTAAAGCTCCACCTCCTCCTCTTCTTCTTCTCGTCTTTTTCTGTTCTTCTCTTCCTGGTTGTCATAGTAGTCATAGCAACACAAAGGTCAAAGGTCACTGTGACCTCACAACCTGCACAACTTTCAACACAAACTTCCAACTGGATGAAAGAGTCGAGTATCGGCTTCATAGTGATGTCATAATGTTACTCACTTCTTTCCCTCCTTCATCATCCTCTTCTTCTTCTTTTTTTTAATCTTTTCTTCTTCTTCTTCTTCTCTCTTTCTTTTCCCGTCCATCTCACCTCGCTCTCTTTGCTTCTCTTTTCTTCATCCCTCTCTCCTGAATCTGTTCTCTCTCCTTCATTCATGCAGAAATGGTTTAATGTGTGTGTGTGACACAATGAAAGTGATATCTTTGTGCGTGTGTGTGTGTGTGTGTGTGTGTGTGTGTGTGTGTGTGTTTCTATGGGGAAACTAATCCCATTAATTCAAAGTGCATAACAAAGAGAGAAAGAGGGTCCAGCTCCCCTGTCGTTCCTCCGTCCTCCCTCCCTCCCTCCCTCCCTCCCTCCTCTCTCTCTCTCCATCATCATTATTCCTCCGTCAGATCGGAGGCTGATTTCCTGGAGGACTGAGAGAGAGCCGACCGACTGATGGAGGGATGAAGGGAGGGAGGGAGGGAGGGAGGGAGGAGACAAAGATTTTCCTCTCCTCCTGGGATCCTCGTGTTGTTTCCTTCTCCTTTTCCTCCCTCTCTCTCTCCTCCTCCTTTGTCTGTCTGTCCTCTCCTCTCCTCCTTCATCTCCATCCTCCTCTCTTTCTCCGCTTGTTCTTCTCTTTCCGTCTGTCTTTTGCTTCTTTCTCTCCATCTGTCATTCTCACTTTTTCCTCCCTCCATTTTTCAACTTTAACTCTTTATTTCTCCTCACGATTCTTTCTTGTCCTCCTTTCTTTTTTCTTTTCATCTTCCTCTTTTGCTTTCTTTCTTTTTTCTTTCTCTCTTTCCTTCTGCCCTTTCTTTCTTTCTTTCTTTCTTTCTTTCTTTCTTTCTTTCTTTCTTTCTTTCTTTCTTTCTTTCCTTCCTTCCTTCCTGTCTTTCTTTCTTTCTTTCTTTCCTTCCTTCTTTCTTTCCTTTCTTCCTTCCTGTCTTTCTTTCTTTCCTTCCTTCCTTCCTTCCTTCCTTCCTGTCTTTCTTTCTTTCTTTCTTTCCTTCTGCTCTTTCTTTCTTTCCTTCCTTCCTTCCTTCCTTCCTTCCTTCCTTCCTGTCTTTCTTTCCTTCTGCTCTTTCTTTCTTTCTTTCTTTCCTTCCTTCTTTCTTTCCTTTCTTCCTTCCTGTCTTTCTTTCTTTCCTTCCTTCCTTCCTTCCTGTCTTTCTTTCTTTATTTCCTTCTGCTCTTTCTTTCTTTCCTTCCTTCTTTCTTTCCTTCCTTCCTTCCTTCCTTCCTTCCTTCCTTCCTTCCTTCCTTCCTTCCTTCCTTCCTTCCTTCCTTCCTTCCTGTCTTTCTTTCTTTCTTTCCTTCTGCTCTTTCTTTCTTTCTTTCTTTCTTTCCTTTCTTCCTTCCTGTCTTTCTTTCTTTCTTCCTTCAATTCTCATCCACTCTTTATATTCTCCATCCCTCTCGTCTTCCCTTTCCTCCTTTATTCATCTCTGACCGGTATCCACCTCTTCTTTCACTTCTCTTCCTCTCTTCTCTTTTCCTCACTTTCTTTCTTTCTCTCTTTTCTTTCATCCGTCACTTCTCCGTGTCCAGGTTTGTCATCCCTCTCTCTCTCTGTTTCTCTCTCTTCAAGGACATTTATATTATAAAGGATGAATTTGCATATTAATTCATTTCTTTCAATTTTCTCAGATTAGACGTTGTCAACACGTATCAGCGCTGATCAAACCAGCTCGTCCACCAGAGACCTGTGTGTGTGTGTGTGTGTCTGTGTGTGTGTGTGTGTGTGTCTGTGTGTGTGTGTGTGTGTGTCTGTGTGTGTGTGTGTGTGTGTGTGTGTGTGTGTGTGTGTGTGTGTGTGTGTGTGTGTGTGTGTGTGTGTGTGTGTGTGTGTGTGTGTGTGTGTGTGTGCGTTAGGGGAGTTGAGCAAAGAAAAAAGGAGGGAAAAACACAACCAGCCCTAAACACACACACACATGCAGTAGAAACACAAACACACTTTGCTGAACGAGTCCGTCCTCATTAAAACAACACGTGTGTGTGTTTCTCTGTCTTTGTGTTTGTGTGTGTGTGTGTGTGTGTGTGTGTGTGTGTGTGTGTGTGTGTGTGTGTGTGTGTGTGTGTGTGTGTGTGTCTGTGTGTGTGTGCGTCTCATTTGTTCAAATGTTTGAAACGACGTCTTTACATTTCCTGGACAAACAGGATGTGAATGAGGACAAAAGGTGTGAACACGGTGACATCACAAAGAGCTGAAGGCTTTCGGTCACAAACAGCGTAAATACATCCCAACACGTTGCTATAGTGACCTAGAATCAAATGTGACCCGATCCAGAAAAAATAAGCTTTAAAATGATTCCGTGGTCAAAGTCATACATTGGATGGTTTTCCAGATGTGGCCGTTTGAATCACGGTCTTCCTCTCTGTTTCTGATTGAAAACATTATAGAACAGTTTATAGTCCAGCAGACTCTGGCGTTTGTTCCTGTACTGTACCGCGTGATTACACGCAACCTACATGGTCCCTTGTTGTCGTAGAGGCCCCATTCAATGACCCTCGGAAAGCAGAGACTCTAACAATTCACACGCAGTTTACAGCTCGTCTCTATCGTAAACGGTTCAGACGTTGTTTCATGTTTTGTGCAAGCGTTGCATCAATGCTAAGTTCGCTTTAGCGTCAACGCTACGCTCCGTTTAGCATCTGTTCCCGGACTACGTGATTACATGTGGTGTGGACCAGGTCCTTTGTTGTCACAAATGCACCATTCAAGGACCCTCGGAAAGCGGTAAATCCCGCAGTTTACAGCTCGTCTCTATGATAAACGGTTCAGATGTGTTTTCATGTTTTGCAAAACGTGTTGCATCTGGAGCTTTTAGCATCAACGCTGCCAGTCGACTTTAATCGACATTCACCTGCTTTTTCTCAAAAATCTGGACTGTGAAACTTTGGGAGATTGTTTTTGAATGTCATTTCTTTAAAATTAGCAAAAAAAATTAGCAACGTTATCAGCTAATAATTTAAAAATAGAACGTTGCAACTTCCGACTCATTTTGCAAGTCACAAATAGTCAAAAGGCGGTTCTCATGGGAGTTTGGATGTAACGTCTTTTCTTCTGCTGCTCCTGTCGTGTCGACCACTAGATGTCGCCTAGCAACAAAATAACATCATAGTGTGTGCGTGTGTGTGTTTATTTGTGTAGCTGTTTAACCCTTTAACCTCCACATAAAACGGTTTATGTGATACGATCATTATAACGGCTGCAGCTGATGGAGGAAACCACAGGGTGCAGAGAGAAGCAGCCACGCTGGACTGTGTGTGTCTGTGTGCGTCTGTGTGTGTGTGTGTGTGTGTGTGTGTGTGTGTGTGTGTGTGTGTGTGTGTGGTGAGACGAGACGGGGCGTTCCCGGCTGTCTCTCCTCCCATCACTCCCCCTGATGGATGGAGAAGTTATGAATATGCAGTTGATTTCTGGGAGCCTGATGGCAGCTGACAAATGGAGCGTCTCACCTTCAGAAACCGCCGCCGCCGCCGCCGCTTCCTGACTCTGGCTCTGTGTGTGTGTGTGTGTGTGTGTGTGTGTGTGTGTGTGTGTGTTTTGAAGGACGAGACCGTTACAGATTGTTGTCGATTGTCGTGTCTTGATTGATTGATACTGATTGATGACGTCACTGCTGATTTAATCGTCAGAAATCAAATATTTTTATTTCTATTTTATTTTTGTGTTAAAGCTCCTTCAAAATAAAGGTAGATGTTTGTGTTAAAGCTCCTTCAGAATAAATTATTATTTATTATTAAACAATTTTTTAAAGAATCTGTTATTTTATCTTTTCAAAGGTGCTGTATGAATAAAGTTGTGTTTTTTTGCAGAATGCATTAAGCAAAAACAATATTTTCCTCTCCGCCTTCCCTTCGTGAGGCTTTTATTTTGACAGTCCTGACGTGAGAAGATTACAGCTTTCAGACAAACACGCTGAGCGTTTCTTTCCTCCTTAACCAACTCTTAATTTGCGGCTGAACTTCCTGTTTCTCCTCGTCTCGTCTCGTCTCGCCTGACGTGTTTTGACATTTCGCTGCCATGGCGGGTTGATTGGCGGGTTTGACAGCGACTGTGATTGGTCGACAACGTGAATGTATTTATTTGTTTTACACCGATTATAAAATCATTCTGTTGGTGTTTCGGCGTCAAACTCGTTCTCGCCTTCACAGACCTTTAAGAAAAACAAACACAGGAAACATTTAAGTCGTGATTCTCTCGTCTGTGATGAGATTTCTGATTTTTGGATGAAATTCAGATTCTTAAAAGCCTCATGGTTTATTCTTCTTTTTTAGCGCTGAACCATTTAAACAGGATTTCACTCAGTTTTGTGTCTGATTCAAATTAAATATCAGATTAATAATTAAAAACCAACAGACGATCTGAGTGATAATATATTAAACACAAAGTTTTTAACCTGGTGTTTCCTGTGTTGTGTGTCTGTCTCAGTGGAGTCGAGCAGCCCGAGTCTCCTGGCGCCGGACAACACGCTGGAACGATCCTTCTTCATCCGGATGAAGTCGACGCTCACGAAGAGAGGAGTTCACATCAAGTCCTCAGGATATAAGGTCAGAGACAAAAAGCTCCTTCAAAATAAAGGTAGATGTTTGTGGTAAAGCTCCTTCAAAATAAAGGTAGATGTTTGTGTTAAAGCTCCTTCAAAATAAAGGTAGATGTTTGTGTTAAAGCTCCTTCAAAATAAAGGTAAATGTCTGTGTTAAAGCTCCTTCAAAATAAAGTTAGATGTTTGTGTTAAAGCTCCTTCAAAATAAAGGTAGATGTTTGTGTTAAAGCTCCTTCAAAATAAAGGCAGATGTTTGTATTAAAGCTCCTTCAAAATAAAGGCAGATGTTTGTATTAAAGGTCCTTCAAAATAAAGGTAGATGTTTGCGTTAAAGCTCCTTCAGAATAAAGGTAGATGTTTGTGTTAAAGCTCCTTCAAAATAAAGGTAGATGTTTGTGGTAAAGCTCCTTCAAAATAAAGGTAGATGTTTGTGTTAAAGCTCCTTCAAAATAAAGGTAGATGTTTGTGTTAAAGATCCTTCAAAATAAAGGTAGATGTTTGTGGTAAAGCTCCTTCAAAATAAAGGTAGATGTTTGTGTTAAAGCTCCTTCAAAATAAAGGCAGATGTTTGTGTTAAAGCTCCTTCAGAATAAAGGTAGATGTTTGTGTTAAAGCTCCTTCAAAATAAAGGTAGATGTTTGTGTTAAAGCTCCTTCAAAATAAAGGTAGATGTTTGTGTTAAAGCTCCTTCAAAATAAAGGTAGATGTTTGTGTTAAAGCTCCTTCAAAATAAAGGTAGATGTTTGTATTAAAGCTCCTTCAAAATAAAGGTAGATGTTTGTGTTAAAGCTCCTTCAAAATAAAGGTAGATGTTTGTGTTAAAGCTCCTTCAAAATAAAGGTAGATGTTTGTGTTACAGCTCCTTCAAAATAAAGGCAGATGTTTGTGTTAAAGCTCCTTCAAAATAAAGGTAGATGTTTGTATTAAAGCTCCTTCAAAATAAAGTCGATGTTTGTGTAAAAGCTCCTTCAAAATAAAGGTAGATGTTTGTGTTAAAGCTCCTTCAAAATAAAGGTAGATGTTTGTGTTAAAGTTCCTTCAAAATAAAGGTAGATGTTTGTGTTAAAGCTCCTTCAAAATAAAGGTAGATGTTTGTGTTAAAGCTCCTTCAAAATAAAGGAAGATGTTTGTGTTAAAGTTCCTTCAAAATAAAGGTAGATGTTTGTGTTAAAGTTCCTTCAAAATAAAGGTAGGTGCTTGTGTTAAAGTTCCTTCAAAATAAAGGTAGATGTTTGTGTTAAAGCTCCTTCAAAATAAAGTAGATGTTTGTGTTAAAACTCCTTCAGAATAAAAGTAGATGTTTGTATTAAAGTTCCTTCAAAATAAAGGTAGACGTTTGTATTTAAGCTCCTTCAAAATAAAGGTAGATGTTTGTGCTAAAGCTCAGGAATCAGGAGACATGTTGGACCAGGTGACTTCATTGTCAAAGATGAAAAGGAAATTGATTTTAATTAATTGATCATTGGTTCATTGTTTTCAGTGATGAACCAACTGTTGTTTTAATAAACCGCAGGTCGAACTCTTACTTTGTCATTTATAAATAAAACTAAAACAACAACACTTCCTCTTTTCCTTCAGAGAGACAGAAGACTGAATCATCAATGAAGTTTGATGTTTTATTCTCACACGGACTGGGATTGTGTGTGTGTGTGTGTGTGTGTGTGTGTGTGTGACTCAGATCACATGCAAATCGCAGCAGAGAGAGAGAAGCACATAAATATTCACACACATGCATATATTACTACACACATTTGCACTCACTTGACACACAAACACAGTGTGAGTGTGAGCGCTGTCGTGTTGCTGCTTCGTACTAAACGAAGAGGCTGATTCAGTTTCAGAAACATGAATCCACTTCTCAACAAACATGATACAGAATCAACATAATCCAGACTGAAGTCAACTCTCCTCTGTTTTTTTCTTACTCTCCTTAAAACAAAAAAGAAGTTTAATCAATATTCGTGACAGAAATAATTAATTTTTTCTACATTATTCAGATTTTACAAACTGAACTGATTCATCTGAAAAACACACAATGAAGTGTTTTCTCACCAAACTCAAACAGAAACTACGGTGGCCCTGAGAGTCCACACATGCAAATCCAGGATCTATTATTTAATATTCAATAAATATAAGTTAAATATAAGTGGAATTCACTGTCAAACTGCAGCTTTAAGACTTTATTGATGATTGATTGATCCGACTGATCGGTGTTTAAAAGTTAATTGATTTATTTTGTTCAGGTTAAAAAAAAAAAAATACTAACAAATGTTCATTCATTAATTTTCTGCAAAACAAGTTCAACTTCATCAATAATGTTATGACAGAGTTTATGGTAACAATTTAGGTTAGGGAACACACATTCTCCATTAACTAGGTGCTTATTAATATGCATATAAGTAGTTTACTGGCTCCTTATTAGTAATTATTAACACCTTATTCTACTTCTATTACACCATGAATTAAGATTTTTCCTGATATTAACTCCTAATTATCACTTATTCATTGTAAATTAATGCATTGTTGATTCTAAATAATGATGTGATATATGGTATTAATGCATTAATTTACAATGAATAAGTGATAATTAGGAGTTAATATCAGGAAAAATCTTAATTGATGGCGTAATAGAGGTAGAATAAGGTGTTAATAATAAGGAGCCAGTAAACTACTTATATGCATATTAATAAGCACAAAGTTAATGGTGAATTTGTGTTCCTTAATCCATTTATCAAGTTCAACTGTTTTATCTGCATGTGGATGTTAATTCTCTCTCTCTGACCTTTGACCTTTGACCTTTGACCCCCCTCCTCCTCCTCCAGGTGATCCACGTGACGGGGCGCCTGCGGATCCGGATGGCGTTGACCCACAGCCGCTCGGTGCCCAATCAGATCATGGGGATGGTGGTGGTGGCCCACGCGCTGCCGCCGCCCACCATCAACGAGGTGCGCATCGACTGCCAGATGTTCGTCACGCGGGTCAACATGGACCTGAAGATCGTCTACTGCGAGAACAGGTGGGACGAGAAGTTTTTACACTTTAACTCCTGTTTCTTTATAACACATCTTCAGTATTTTTTATTTAATTTCAGGGATACAAACAAAAAACAATAAGGATAATTACATAAAATAAAGATTTTAAAAATTCTCCCCGTTCCTGCCAACAAAGTCTGAACTTTATTGTGAAGGTTTTATTCCTTATTTGGATTAAAAGCTAAATATTTAACTTTTTTTTTAACGAAAATTTTAAATGAAATAATTTTAAATTGAATATTAATGAATAAAAACCATAAATGATTATTTAACACATAAAATACATATTGTCTTGATGACAATAAAGGTTTGACAACTTATTTCACTTCTAACAAAGACTCATATTTATTTATATCATATATTTTATTATAAATAAATTCAGAATGAACAAGTTTATTTTACTCTAAACGCATCAATAAGGTTTATTTTCTTAATTATGATAAAAACATCTTGCTCCTGGTTACAGGTGGATTAATGACGTCATGCAGCAGTCACATGACGATGATACGTGACGTCATGCACTTTTTTTTTTTGTTTTAGTTCTGTTTTAATGTGCAATGATTTTTAATGTTTATTAACTTTTCTTTTTTTAAATTATTTCTTTAAATCCAGTGTCAGCTTTAAAAAATATATATTTTACAGCTTCAGAACAAATGAAGAAACGACTTCAAATGTTTCTTCACTCAGTTTTTCTACATGTTTGGAAGAAGAAACAGAAACAAACTTCATTATTTACTATGTTGTGGCTCTGACAGGAAAATATCTTCTTCTTCTTCCTTCGTTCTTCTTAACGAGGCTGATGAGGTCGTCCCTCGTCACCTAAACCAAATCTTATTTAACCAGTAACAGAATAAAAACCTCTGCTGAGGGTTCATATTAATCCATCTACACTGATTTCTGAGCTTCTTTCCATCTTTTTACTTATTATTTTTACCAGTTCCATCCATTTTCTGCAGATAAATGCTCTAAATCACAGGATTTCATTCCAAATTTGGGATAAAAGTTGTCAGTGGTTAGAGAATAAAACAGAAACACGAACCTGTAGATGGTAAAAACCAGAGGAACGGATCATTATGGTCTTTATTATAAGACAACTTTTCCTTCAGTAAACTTCATATTGATTGTTTCATTGATAATAATTATAATAACGATAGGATCTGTGTCTACGGAGCCGTCGTCAGATTCCTGATCGTTTAATCGATGTCTTTACAGAAACTGTTTCTTTTCTTTTCTTTTTTTTTTTGGTGTTATTTCCTTCTGTTATCTACATTCATGTTTCATCGCTGCTGCTGCTGCTGCTGCTGCTGCTGAAAGGAGAGAGGAATAAAAAAAAAGAAAGAGTTGTCGTCTCTCTCTTTCCCGTGTCTGTTGGAGCTTCTTATTCATGAGGAAGTCTGACCCAATCCTCCTGGTTTAACAGAGGAATATGTCACTGATGGATCTATCTCCCTGCCTGTGTCCAGATAAAGCAGATAGGCATCAGGATCTGGCTGCGGAGTTAACCGGCCCCACCACGCAGATCCATATCAAGGAAGGCAAAAAAAAAAACCTTCATGTTTTATTATAAAAAGAGAAGTGGGGAAGAAAAAAATGATAGTAGACAGATTGCTTTTTTTTTTTTTGTGGGTGGAAGAAGAGACACAATGCGAGGCAGAGGATGATATTGGCTGCGGAGCGACAGGCGTTACAGCCTCGTTCTCAGGATGACTTTCTAAGAGAATGAGAAAATGGGAGGATGGATTTTTTTTTCTAAAGAACAGAGTGTGCTGTTATCTGCCTGCCAGACATTAGTCCTCCTCCTCTTCCTCCTCCTCCTCCTCCTCCTCCTCCTCCTCCTCCTCCCGTCCTCCATCAGGATGATACCGGGGAAATTGTTCTGTCTATCCTGTGGCAAATTTGTTCAAATTAAAGCTTTTAAAGCCGACGACGTGTTACCTGCACGACCGACTGACGGGCTTCACTCCCTCTGTTGTTGCTGCTTCCTCTTCTTCTTCTTCTCCTTCGATCAGTCGGTTTAATTGTCGAGCAGGAAAGACAAGTTCCACATCTCAGAGTCTCACACTTCACTTTTCTTTTTTCTCAGCTTGAACACAAACTAACCCCATGTTTAAGAGTTTAATCGTTTCAAAATAAACCTGCTTTTCCGTCAGGTCCAAACTAAAAGGTTCAACGGAGCAGATTCCTCTACTTTCATGTGATTTGTAGTAGAAATTAAAAGTTTATGAAGTTTATTACAGAGCAACTGCTGCAAACATCCACAGTTAGGACTTAACGTCTTCTTCAGCTCACGTCCTGTGAAAAGTTTATTTGGTAACACTTTACTTGAATAGGTGTTCATAACAGTGTCATAACCATCAATGAATACTTATGACACTGTCGTTAAGTGTCATTCAGTAAGTTATGTCACTTTTGATGCAAAGTTGACATTTGAGATGTTTTTGTTCTGACAACTTGACATAATTTTTTTTTATTATTATTTTGGCAATTAGGTTCCTCTCTGCTTATGACAGTTTAAATCGTCTTTATGTCAAGTTGTCAGAACAAAAACATCTCAAATGTCAACTTCCTCTCTGCTCCATCCCTCTATCCTCATCCTTCCTCTCTGCTCCAATCCTTCCTCTCTGCTCCATCCCTGATCCCTCTATCCTTCCTCTCTGCTCCATATCCTTCCTCTCTGCTCCATCCTTACAGCTGCTCCATCCCTCTATCCTTCCTCTCTGTCATAAGTATTCATTGATGTTTATGACAGCTGTTATGTCAGTCTTATGAATAAAGTGTTACCATTTAATTTATTTTTTACTCTTTTTTTTAACAATATAAATCAAACAATTGAGCAGAAACTAAAAGCAACAGAAAATGACTTGTTTGAGGAGCCTTAGATTTTAAAATGTTTCAAAATATAATCTATAATGTATATTTTTGCTACAGTGTTTGTATTTATATTACATATTTATATATATAAAGCCTTCCAGACGTTCATTTTTACAACACCCTGTAACAGCTACATGAACATGAAATGAAACAAACACTGAAAAAGTTAAAATAATGATAAAAACTTTTTTCAGTAATATTCAACTTTCTAATATTTACTTTATATAATTTCGCATTTTCATGAAAATTGAAAAAAAAGTCTCTGTTTAACTTGATTATTTTACCTGCACCTGAACGCACCGCGGTAACAGATGATGTGTGTGTGTGTGTCGCCTCCTCAGGATCAGCGACTACATGGACCTGACTCCGGTCGACATCGTGGGGAAGCGGTGCTACCAGTTCATCCACGCTGAGGACGTGGAGGGAATCAGACAGAGCCACCTGGACCGTGAGTAACGCTGCTCTCTGATTGGACGGTGGAGTCAACGCTGTCATCAATGACACATTTACACACACAAACACACAGAAGAAGAAGCTGAATGAAGGGAATATGGGTTGAAATGAACAAAATGTATCCACAAAACCCTTCATTTCCTCGTCTGCACCACCTTGTGGCCGCAGCTGGAACTGCAGACGGCGGGACGTTAGCTGTAATTTATATTTAAACCAAGATTTCTTGGCCATCTTCTGTCTGGACGCTATCACGGCGGCCATATTTGTAGTTTCCTGAACCCTGAAAGTTCAAAGACGCTCAGAGAAAAGTTTCTACAGAACTCTACAATCATGTCAGGAGCCATAAAACACACACACACACACACACACACACACACACACACACACACACACACACAGGAAGTGGTGTGGTGTTTAGTATCTGTCTGGATGATTTGCGGCGCTGTGTTTGTGGCCGCAGTCAGGTTTTTACTGTGGTGGTAAAAGCCGAGGAGGCGTTCAGCATTTCACGGCGTGTCGGGTCGGGGGCAGTGAAGGCGTTTAGGCAGAACGGCAAATAATAATAACCAGCAGAGAGATGAGACGGGCAGCAGTGGCTGATGGGAGTTCATGGCGCTCAGCTGCTGCACAGTCCGATGCACTCAACTGTCCTTCGTCCTGCGACCGCGCTGCGTTCAGGTGTCATGCGTTTGTTTGCAGTCAGTCCAGTTTTTAACTTCCTCCAGGTCGAAACACGTCACAATTCTGAATATTGAAGTTATGAATTAGGAATGTGTTACTTTTATTTCTCCCTGTTTTCTGCCTCTTTTGTTAAAGGGATAGTTCAACATTTTGGAAAATTGGCCCATTGCCATAATCCCTATAGTCGTTAGGGTTAGGGTGATGCACGTTGCCTTCAGGGACAGTTTTTCATCAACAGTCTCTGTATTTCCCTCTAAAACAACTCTGTGTGGTAACGTTGTGTTATTATCTCATAGCGTGGTGAATGTGCAGGTCACAACTTGTCCACCAGAGTGTTGTGGAGTTGTTGGATTGTGTATTTGATGAGTTTGATGAGGGAAACCAAGAAATCCCATAATGAGCCTCCGTAGCGTAGCTCTGAGCAGCTCACGGCTCTGCTCCGCCGTTCTAAAAACAGCTTGCACCGACAATTAAAGGTAACGAACCTACTGCTATGACTATAGGGATTATGGTGATGGGCCAGTTTGACAAAATGTTGAACTATCCCTTTAACATACACCTGTATCTCCATCTCTGTATTCGTGTTTCTCATGTACACCATCTTGTGGTGGACAGATGTAACTGCAGACGCTCAGCTGACGTCATTTATACTTAAAACAAAGATTTTACTCAGACGTTTTTAACCTTCGTCACTTTATTGTGTCTGTGGAAACATTTGTGAGTTTTTGCAGCTCATGTAGCTACGTTGTTGTGTGTCTTTGCCGTATGGTTTTTGAAGTTGTGTTAAGTGTCGAGCGCTCCGGTTTCTCTCAGGCTTCTTTGCAATAGATTTAAAAAGAAATCTCGCCTTCTCCTTCGTCTCTGAATTCTTGCGAATGTATTTCAGTTAAAACACATCCCACCACCTGTAGATGAGTTTCTGAACCTGCTGTTGTAACTGGTGACAAAGCGAAGTCGTGTCACACAACTCATCACCACCACCATCGGCAGCGGCGGCAGCGGCGGCGGCGGCGTGAAGCTCCCTGAAACTTTTTCAATTACCTTCTCCAAAAGTTCCTGAGCTCTGAATATCCAGAGTGGCAATCAGGAAGTGACTCTACAGTGGCCCGGTGGGGTCAGATGGAACCAGAGGAGGAGGGGGGTTAGGATGTGTAAGACACGGGGAAAAAAAGAAAAAAAAAGGAAGTGAAATGCGGACGGAGATTATTCCTCTCTGTCTGCGGCGAGGATGGGAGGTCAGGGAGGCGAGGCGGCAGCCGACGGTTTAAATGACTTGGTTTTAGTCGAGCGTGGTCTAATACAGCACCTCCAGTCACCTCGGCTGCTCGTTTTATTCTCCCTCTTTCAAAATTAATTTCCTCTTTGAAAGGGGGGCTTTCAGAAATGGATGGCTACGAGGCGCTGGAGGTGCTCTGTCTTTTCTCTATTCGCTTCTTTTTCTTTTTTTCTGCCGTCCTCCCTCCTCCTCCCTCCTCCTCCCCATCAATTGCAGCGCGGTCAGATTGTTCTGAAATCTGCCTTTCTTTGGGGCGCTTTAATTTGGTGCCTTCATGAACCTGCTGCTGATTGTGTGGAAGCTGATTTCAGAGCCGTCGTCTAATGATTCTCAACTTTATTCTTTTTTTTTTTCCCCCAACAGACGAGTTGAAACTTGTCGTCTAATTGGACGATGACAGGTGCAGTTTGTGGACGAATGGACGAATGAAACGTCAATAAGAATTTTCACTGTTTGAACTCGTTGGATCTGGTTTTATCTGAGGAGCGTTGAAGCTGCTGCAGGTTGAGGTCGTCACATGTTGATGATGATGAACGGGTTAGAAAAATAACTTTTCTACATAATGATGTTAAATCAGAGCCAATTTTGCTTCGTTTTAATGAAAAAACCTGAGAAGTTAAAAGACAACTCAGAGACGAGCAGGACCTGGACGCCTCCAGACCTTCGATGATACGGGTATACGCAGTGTTTTACTGAAATATTGTCCCCACGGCAACAGAAACACAGAATGACTGGTTCGTTGCTAAAGCTCCTCCTGAGAAAAACATCAGCTCCTAAATATCCCATGATTCATTGTGACCCAGTGAGGAAAGTGTTCAGCATCAGTGTTGTTTCAGCTCAGTTCACCTGTTAGAACCAGACGCCTCAATGTTCTTGTAGAACATGGGCTACAGCAACGGCTCCTCAGGTTGTTGTTCCTCAGGTTGTTCTTTGGGTTGTTCTTCAGGTTCTTGTTCCTTAGGTTGTTGTTGTTCAGGTTGTTGTTCTTTAGATTGGTCCTCAGTTTGTTCTTCAGTTTTTTCTTTGGGTTGTTCTTCAGGTTGTTGTTCCTTTGGTTGATGTTCGTGAGGTTGTTCATCAGTTTGTTCTGCAGCTTTTTTTGGGGGGGGGGGTTGTTCTTCAGGTTCTTCAGTTTTTATTTGAGCTGTTCGTTGTTCTTCAGGTTGTTGTTCTTTAGGTTGTTCCTCAGTTTGTTCATCATTTTGTTCTTCAGTTTTTCTTTGGGTTGTTCTTCAGTTTGTTGTTCTTCAGGTTGTTGTTCTTCAGGTTGTTGTTCTTCAGGTTGTTGTTTTTATTTGAGGTGTTCCTCAGGTTGTTCTTCAGTTTGTTCCTGTTCTTTTTCAGTTTGTTGTTTTTTCTTTGGGTTGTTCTTCAGATTGTTCCTCATGTTGTTCTTAAGATTGTTCTTCAATTTTTTTCTTTGAGTTTGTTGTTCTTCAGGTTGTTGTTCTTCAGGTTGTTGTTCGGGAGGTTGTTCCTCAGTTTGTTGTTCTTCAGGTTGTTCTTTAGGTTGTTCTTCAGTTTGTTGTTCCTCAGTTTGTTCTTCAGTTTTTTTTCTAGTTGTTCTTCAGGTTCTTGTTCCATAGGATGTTCCTCAGTTTGTTATTCCTGAGGTTGTTGTTTTTCAGTTTGGTTTTTTCTTTGGGTTGTTCTTCAGTTGTTCCTCAGCTTAGATTGTTCTTCAATTTTTTTCTTTGAGTTGTTATTCAGGTTGTTCTTCAGGTTGTTGTTCTTCAGGTTGTTGTTGAGGTTGTTGTCCTTTAGGTTGTTGTTCCTCAGGTTGTTGTTCTTCAGGTTGTTCTTCAGGTTGTTGTTCCTCAGGTTGTTGTTCAGTTTGTTGTTCCTCAGGTTGTTGTTCTTCAGGTTGTTGTCCTTTAGGTTGTTGTTCCTCAGGTTGTTGTTCCTCAGGTTGTTGTTGTTCAGGTTGTTGTTCTTTAGATTGGTCATCAGTTTGTTCTTCAGTTTGTTCTTCTAGTTGTTCTTCAGGTTGTTGTTCTTTAGATTGGTCCTCAGTTTGTTCATCAGTTTGTTCTTTGGGTTGTTCTACAGGTTGTTGTTCCTTTGGTTGATGTTCGTGAGGTTGTTCATCAGTTTGTTCTTCAGTTTTTTTGGGGGGGGTTGTTCTTCAGGTTCTTCAGTTTTTATTTGAGCTGTTCCTCAGGTTGTTGTTCAGGTTGTTGTTCTTTGTGTTGTTCTTCAGTTTTTCTTTGAGTTTTTCTTCAGGTTGTTGTTCGGGAGTTTGTTCTTCAATTTTTTCTTTGGGTTGTTCTTCAGGTTCTTGTTCCTTTGGTTGATGTTCGTGAGGTTCTTCATCAGTTTGTTCTTTAGGGGGCGGGGGGTTGTTCTTCAGGTTCTTCAGTTTTTATTTGAGGTGTTCCTCAGGTTGTTCTTCAGGCTGTTGTTCCTTGGGTTGTTTTTCAGTTTGTTCTTTAGTTTTTTCTTTGGGTTGTTCTTCAGATTGTTCCTCATGTTGTTCTTAAGATTGTTCTTCAATTTTTTTCTTTGAGTTGTTATTCAGGTTGTTCTTCAGGTTGTTGTTCTTCAGGTTGTTGTTGAGGTTGTTGTCCTTTAGGTTGTTGTTCCTCAGGTTGTTGTTCTTCAGGTTGTTGTCCTTTAGGTTGTTGTTCCTCAGGTTGTTGTTCCTCAGGTTGTTGTTCTTCAGGTTGTTGTCCTTTAGGTTGTTGTTCCTCAGGTTGTTGTTCTTCAGGTTGTTGTCCTTTAGGTTGTTGTTCCTCAGGTTGTTGTTCCTCAGGTTGTTGTTCTTCAGGTTGTTGTTCTTCAGGTTGTTGTTCTTTAGATTGGTCCTCAGTTTGTTCTTCAGTTTTTCTTTGGGTTGTTCCTCATTTTGTTGTTCCTCAGGTTGTTGTTCCTCAAGTTGTTGTTCCTGAGGTTGTTCTTCAGGTTGTTGTCCTTTAGGTTGTTGTCCTTTAGGCTGTTGTTCCTCAGGCTGTTGTTCCTCAGGTTGTTGTCCTTTAGGTTGTTGTTCCTCAGGTTGTTGTTCAGGTTGTTGTCCTTTAGGTTGTTGTTCTTCTCGTTCTTCAGATGTGTTTGAGGACGTTGGCCATTGGACCCCAGAACGAGCTGAATCTTTGCTCCCGGTCAAACTGCAGGAAAAAGTTCCTGAGTTTGCAGACGGAGGAGTTCAATCTGTCTCCGTGTTGTCGTCTGAAAGCTGCAGCTGATCAAGTGATTAAAAAGACACAACTTTCAACTTCCTCCACGTCTCTTCTCCATTTCTGCAGAACAGCAGCGACTCACCGGCTCTGATTTCTTTCTTTTATTTCTCTTTTTTTTTCTCTATCTTTTTGTGGGATTTATCTCTCGGTTCCCCCGCCGCTGCAGGAGTCGGATAGTTAGGGAATCGATCAAGGTGTATTTTAGAGGGATAGCCTGTTCTCTCAACAGGGATCTAAATTTTAAAAGGGTTCTTTTTAAGTGGAGGACGAGGCGTGATCCCTCTCTGTGAAGAGGCATCACTCTCTAAGTCTCTATCATTACCTGCTGACAGCCGGTCTTAGCCCAGGTCAGATCTCAAAGTCAATCTGTCCTCGTTTCCACTCCGAGAACAGAGAGAAGAGAAAGAGGAGAGATGGAAGGGGGGGGGGGGGCTTGTTTTTTGCTTTCTTTTTTTTCCACAAAGAAAGGGAGGGAAGCAGGGAGAGTGATTTGTAGGCAGAGAAAGGATGAAGAGCAGAGAAACTACTTGGCACAAGGGATGAAGACAGAAATTTGCCTTTTCTCAAAGAAAGGAAGAGAGAGCTGGGAATGAGAGATTCACAGATGGAAAAAAGAGAAAGAAAAAAACTCACAAAGAAAGAAAGAGAGAGGGAGGGAGAGCAGAAAATGTGTTATTAAGGTGGAGGAAGCTGCGGACCGGAGCTTTTCAGAAAGACATGGAGGGAAAGAGGAAGAAGATGATGTGGAGACGGACTGACTGACGGAGAAAAATTAGTAGAAAGACAGAGAAGAAGAAGAAGAAGAAGAAAGTTTAACAGTCAAAACAGTTTAAACACCTGTTTAAAGGGATAGTTCAACATTTTATCAAATTGTCCCATCACCATAACCCCTATAGTCATAGCAGTAGGTTCGTTACCTTTAATTGTCGGTGCAAGCTGTTTTTAGAACGGCGGAGCAGAGCCGTGAGCTGCTCATGGGATTTCTTGGTTTCCCTCATCAAACTCATCAAATACACAATCCAACAACTCCACAACGCCCTGCACATTCACCACGCTATGAGATAATAACACAACGTTACCACACAGAGTTGTTTTAAAGGGAAATACAGAGACTGTTGATGAAAAACTGTCCCTGAAGGCAACGTGCATCAGAGGTTTTGCCTGAATTTCCCTCTAAAACAACTCTGTGTGGTAACATTGTGTTATTATCTCATAGCGTGGTGAATGTGCAGGTCACAACTTGTCCACCAGAGCGTTGTGGAGTTGTTGGATTGTGTATTTGATGAGTTTGATGAGGGAAACCAAGCTCACGGCTCTGCTCCGCCGTTCTAAAAATAGCTTGCACCGACAATTAAAGGTAACGAACCTACTGCTATGACTATAGGAATTATGGTGAACTATCCCTTTAATGATGAATAACTTTGTCCTCAGTGCAGAATGAGCTCGTCTGTTTGTCAGAAGACGGAGGGAACGAGAGAAGAGGAGAATCTTCACTTTCATCCAGAGAATGGAGGATTTTTGTTTTTAGAGTGAAAACAGGAAGAGAGGAAAAAGAGCGAGAGACATTAGGAAGAGAGAGAGAGAGAGAGAGAGAGCGTCACCGTGGAGACGATGACAGCGAGAGTGAGAGAGTTGCACAGAAGTGAAAGCTCAGTGGATTTAAGCCTGCAGGCGTTTTAGCAGCAGCTCGTCTCTCTGGACTCACACTGGCTTTAATGAAACACACACACACAAACACACACACACACACTGAAAGGAGTGTGTGTGTGTGTTTTCATCTGTCTGTAGACAAAACACACACACACACACACCTGTGAAGCTCTAACAGCTAAGTGAGTAAAACACACAAAAGTCAGGACAAGGAGAGAACATGGACAAGCTCAATGACACCACACACACACACACACACACACACACACACACACACACACACACACACACACAGGACCGTTTCTCTTCTGCATCCTCCCTTCTTTCCTTCCTTCCTTCCTTCCTTCCTCCCTTCTTTCCCTTCATCCGTCCTTCTGCTTCCTTCCTTGACGTATCATTTCCTTTCCTTCCTTTTCCTCTTCCTTCTTTCCTTCCTTCCTTCCTTCCCTTCGTCCTTACTCCTTCTTCCTTTCTCTTTTGATCCAATTGACCCTGTTCCCTCCCTCCATCTTTCTCTCCTTCCTTTTTCCTTTCCTTCTTTCCACGATCCTTTTCCCCTTCCTTCCTTCCTTTCTTCCTTCCTTCCTTCTTTTCTGACCCAATCTGTTCCCTCCCCATCTATCTTCCCTTTCTTCTTTCCCTTCCTTCCTTCCTTCCTTCCTTCCTTCCTTCCTTCCTTTTTGACCGAATTGACCCAATCTGTTCCCTCCTATCTATCTTCGCTTTCTTCTTTCCCTTTGTCCGTCCTTCCTTCCTTCTTTCCCTTCCTTCTTTCCCTTCCTTCCTTCCTTCTATCCCTTTGTCTTTCCTTCCTTCTTTCCCTTCCTTCATTCCTTTGTCCGTCCTTCCTTCCTTCTTTCCCTTCCTTCTTTCCCTTCCTTCCTTCCTTCTATCCCTTTGTCTTTCCTTCCTTCTTTCCCTTCCTTCCTTCCTTCCTTCCTTCCTTCCTTCCTTCCTTCCTTCTATCCCTTTGTCTTTCCTTCCTTCTTTCCCTTCCTTCCATCCTTCCTTCCTTGACCCAGGAGGACAACAGAAGGGTTAAATGATCTTTTATCTCACAATAATCTGACTGTTGGTGTCTGTCCTGACTCCTGAACCAGAGAAGAACTGCTGAACCTTGAGCCACAGGAAGTTCCTGATGAGACATCTGAGGACATGTTGGTTTAAAAACTTGTTCTTGATGCTGAGTTTCTGAAGAGTTTTAACTTCTGTAGCTTCTCCTCTAAAGGAGACTTGAGGACACTTTGTGTGGTGGTCACATCAGAAGATCAGACGGTCTGAAGTCACACTGGGATCTGATAGAGACGGTTCATCTGAGTCTTTAGAGTCTGGTGTCTGTGCATCTGACTGGTAACGGCCTGTTATTATGGAGCGTTGTGGAGTTGTTGGATTGTGTATTTGATGAGTTTGATGAGGGAAACCAAGAAATCCCATAATGAGCCTCCGTAGCGTAGCTCTGAGCAGCTCACGGCTCTGCTCCGCCGTTCTAAAAATAGCTTGCACCGACAATTAAAGGTAACGAACCTACTGCTATGGCTATAGGGGTTATGGTGATGGGCCAGTTTGACAAAATGTTGAACTATCCCTTTAAAGGCTCAAAGAGCTTGAAGAG
The DNA here is from genome assembly GCA_030347415.2 of Decapterus maruadsi. Taxonomy (NCBI): domain Eukaryota; kingdom Metazoa; phylum Chordata; class Actinopteri; order Carangiformes; family Carangidae; genus Decapterus; species Decapterus maruadsi. The sequence continues at coordinate 25,512,821 of CM064887.1, forward strand.
CTTTAAGTCAGTTATAACCTCGACGCCTCCGTGGACTTTGTCTCATGTGACCAGCAGAGGGCGACAAACACACGTCGTCATCCCTCCATCCTCAGGTTGTGACAGAGTGAAGAGCGACTCCAGCACCGAAGGGAAAGACGTGACATTGACTGAAAGAGAAAAAGCAAAAGAGGAGCGACGGAGGAAAAGAAGAGCAGAGTGAACATTTTTTAAAAAGAAAGAAAGAAAGCGTGAGGCGGAGAGACTTTAAAAGGGAATAGAGCTCCTTTAATCTACTGGTCTCTCTCCTGCAGCCTGGGGCGAGCCTGCAGCGCTCCCTCTCTCCCTCTCCTCTCCCCCCCCTCCCTCCCTCCTCTCCTCCTCTCGGCTCCTTCATTAGCAGCCAATCAGAGAGTGAGTGGTTTAATGGAGCAGAGGGTTAAAACATGGACGCCTCACCTGTGACGGCCAGCGTTGGCCTGTGGACGTCGTCACATCTGGACCGCTGTGGCTCCGCCTACAGGTTTCTGTCTGACTCCGCCCCCTAAATACCAGATTATCCAAATATGGTCAAAGAGGAGGAGCCTGTTGAACATCCTTTAACTCTCATCATGTTGCAGCTACAAGTAGTTACTCGTGTTTGTTTTACATTGGTCAAACTCTTTTAATGTTTTGTTTTTCCAGCTTTATTTAAAGGGATAGTTCACCCAAAATTCAAATTGCACTAAGGGCTGGGAGAAGTTTCAGAGTTATCCGTGGCTTCTCAGAGTTGCAGAACGGTTGCAAATGGACACCAACTGTCTTTGTAACAAAAAGACACACAAAAAACATCCAAATACCTCCGTGCTGCTCGTATGTAACGTCCGTCTTGTATTGAAGGGGGGGGCGACCGCCATTCCGAAGGACCGTCATTCCGAAGGACCGCCATTCCGACGGTCCGCCAGTCCGAAAATTCCCGAAGGTCCGTCATTACGAACTTCCCGAGGGGCCGCTGTTCCGAATATGTTTTATTTTGAAAATTGACCGGATTCTCTCGTGGTTTGACTTCCTGCCCGGAATTGTCCCCCTCCCCCTCCCCCTCCGCCTCCAAAGTTTCACCCAGGTGCGAGTCTGATGCAGCCTTGCTCTGTGCTTTGGTTAGGTTTAGGCAATGTAGAAAGGAGTTAGTAAAAAGATTAGGTAGAGGCCAATAAAATCGTTGTTAATATGTGTCTCCCCCGGGAGTCGAACCCTGATCCACCGCATTAAAATCGGATGCCCTAATCACTACGCTACTAACACATTTGCCAAATGCCGTACCCTGAGCCTTAAACCATTCAACTGTTTTTCAGGTTCGGAATAGCACCCTTTTTTCAGGTTCGTAATGGCACCCTTTTCCCATAAATAATTAAGGGTCGGCATTCCGACAAATTAAAGTAAACGTTCGGAGTGGCGGCCCTTCGGAATGGCACCCTGGAACCGTATTGAAGCCCCAACATGCGGAATTGTCCCGATCTTATTTCAAATAGTTCCCGGAATCCGTCCTCTTCCCGGTTCGTCCAAGTCGCCATTTGCAATAGATTTATTAAATAGTTAATTTGCATTTAGTGTTGGTTCAAAGGATCTCAGGCTGAATGGTCGGCCCCCACCTCACCACATCTGGCCAAGTCTTTGCAAAAAGTTTGGACCCCCCCGGTCTCTGGAGACTGATTCACTGTTAGAGACTGGCTCTAGTGGTCAGGAGAGGAACTGCAGCTGATTGGACCGAGGTCACCTGAACACAACACCAAACATCCCGTCTCTTCACTGTAACACTCAGACTTTCAGACTTAAACCTGGACGACAGGATGAACGCGTTGTTCAGTTGAAGAACACACTGTTTTAATAAAAAGATTAAATATCTGACCAAGAATTTATCCAACGTGTTTGTCTCATTTCTAGTCAAAACTAATCTCATTAAAAAGCAGCTTGTTTTTAGACACTTTTTACTTCTTTCAAGCAGATTTTCACTTGAAATAAGTAGAAAAATCTGAGAGTGGAGCAAGTTTTTCTTCCTTTATTACAAACACCGGCAGATTTTTGTATTTATTTCAAGTGAAAATGATCTAAAAACAAGTTAATTTTTAAGATGATGAAAAGACTAGAAATGAGACATTTTGACAAGAAATGAGACAAATATTCTTGGAAAGATCCAGAGTTTTTGCAGTGCATCAGATCTAAATGTATTGATTATTGAGACTTGAAGCTATTTTTTTTTATATTTGCAATATTTAACGTGTGAATGAGCGCCAGCCTGTGTGTGTACAGCGTGTGTGTGTGTGTGCAGCATGTGTGTGTCCATGCTGATACACTGAGCCGCTCTCTGAGGACCTGCAGTCATCTGAGCAGCAGCACTGCACCACGTGCGTGGATTGTATGTGTGTGTGTGTGTGTGTGTGTGTGTGTGTGTGTGAGTTTGTGTGCATGTGTGCGTGTGCATTCATTGTGTCGTTATTTACTCTGCCGTACAAACAAAGCAAGGTCACATTCAAGGTGACGTGATCTCACCATCTCTGCCTTAACATGCAAACAAGTTATTTTCCCTCCCTCCCCCCTCCCTCACCCCCCGCTCTCCCTCTCTCTCTCTCTCTCTGAAGCGAACGAGCGCCGAGCGCCCGACCAAAGTCAATTACAGGAGCCCTGGGGATGTCGTCTTAAACAATGCTATTAGTTTCTAATAGTTTTTAATTACTGGCCTTCTTTTTATATAAATCACCCTCCACTTTCTCTCTCTTTCTTCTCTGTCGTGGAGAAAAAAAAAAAAAAACCTATTTGTGGCCGTAATTAAATGGAGGAGAGGGATATGAATCCAGTGGCCCCGGCTCCTCGGCGCTGACTGATTAATGCCAATACATATTGCTTGAGATAACCATTTAGTGGTTAATTTAGCCAAATTTATTGCCGGCGTGCCGTCGCAGGGCGGAGCAGGGGTGGAGGGGGGGTGGAGGGGGGTGGAGGGGGGTAAGGGGGTGAGTTGCCACCTCCTGAGGCCAGAGAGAGAGGGGGTGAGAGCGAGGTGGGGGGTGTCTGACGTAGCAACACAGCGCTATCTGGTGGAGAGAAGCTGCTGCTGCAGCAAAACCTGCAAAAAACTGCAAAAATCTTAATGAGAATATTTGTCTTATTTCTGGTCAAAATGTCATTTCTAGTCAAAACTGATCAAATTAGACTCAAAACTAGACTCATCACATGAAAAGCAGCTTGTTTTTTAGACACTTTTTTCTTCTTTCAAGCTGATTTTCACTTGAAATAAGTAGAAAAATCTGATAGTGGAGCAATTTTTTCTTCCTTATTACAAGCACAAAAAACTTGCTTTCACTGGCAGATTTTTCTACTTATTTCAAGTGAAAATGATCTAAAAACAAGTTAATTTTTGGGTGATGAGCCTTATTTTAAGTGAAAAGAGATTAGTTTTGACAAGAAATGAGAGTTGTTGGATTGTGTATTTGATGAGTTTGATGAGGGAAACCAAGAAATCCCATAATGAGCCTCCGTAGCGTAGCTCTGAGCAGCTCATGGCTCTGCTCCGCCGTTCTAAAAATAGCTTGCACCGACAATTAAAGGTAACGAACCTACTGCTATGACTATAGGGATTATGGTGATACGACAATTTGACAAAAATGTTGAACTATCCCTTTAACATGCCACCGTCACACGTGTCAATACTGAACCTCAAAGTCAGAGTGCGAGTGAGTTTTCTCCAACTTCACACACACACGGGGCGTCTGGCAGCGTGTGTTGTTGTGATTAATGGCGGCGGCAGCAGAGCAGCTCTGGACCAGCTGTCACATGACATCTGAGCGCTGCCTCTCTCCGTTTCTTCTTCTTCTTCTTCCTGTGATGAACAAGCTGCTCGCTCACCGTGAACTCCCACCGACCAAACACTAGACAAACTTCACAATCAAACAACAATAACAATCTCTGTCTGTGTGTCTGTGTCTCAGTGATGAATAAGGGTCAGTGTGTGACCAAGTACTACCGGTGGATCCAGAAGAACGGCGGTTACATCTGGATCCAGTCCAGCGCCACCATCGCCGTCAACGCCAAGAACGCCAGTGAGAAGAACATCATCTGGGTCAACTACGTCCTCAGGTCAGTGGTTGTGTTAAAGCTCCTTCAAAATAAAGGTAGATGTTTGTGTTACAGCTCCTTCAAAATAAAGGTAGATGTTTGTGTTACAGCTCCTTCAAAATAAAGGTAGACGTTTGTGTTAAAGCTCCTTCAAAATAAAGGTAGATGTTTGTGTTAAAGCTCCTACAAAATAAAGGTAGATGTTTGTGTTAAAGCTCCTTCAAAATAAAGGTAGATGTTTGTGTTAAAGCTCCTTCAAAATAAAGGTAGATGTTTGTGTTAAAGCTCCTTCAAAATAAAGGTAGATGTTTGTGTTACAGCTCCTTCAAAATAAAGGTAGACGTTTGTGTTAAAGCTCCTTCAAAATAAAGGTAGATGTTTGTGTTAAAGCTCCTACAAAATAAAGGTAGATGTTTGTGTTAAAGCTCCTTCAAAATAAAGGTAGATGTTTGTGTTAAAGCTCCTTCAAAATAAAGGTAGATGTTTGTTTTAAAGCTCCTTCAAAATAAAGGTAGACGTTTTTGTATTAACGCTCTTTCAAAATAAAGGTAGATGTTTGTGTTAAAGCTCCTTCAAAATAAAGGTAGATGTTTGTGTTAAGCTCCTTCAAAATAAAGGTAGACGTTTGTGTTAAAGCTCCTTCAAAATAAAGGTAGATGTTTGTGTTAAAGCTCCTTCAAAATAAAGGTAGATGTTTCTGTTAGAGCTCCTTCAAAATAAAGGTAGATGTTTCTGTTAGAGCTCCTTCAAAATAAAGGTAGATGTTGATGTTAAAGCTCCTTCAAAATAAAGGTAGATGTTTGTGTTAAAGCTCCTTCAAAATAAAGGTAGATGTTTGTATTAAAGCTCTTTCAAAATAAAGGTAAATGTTTGTATCAAAGCTCCTTCAAAATAAAGGTAGATGTTTGTGTTAAAGCTCCTTCAAAATAAAGGTAGATGTTTGTGTTAAAGCTCCTTCAAAATAAAGGTAGATGTTTCTGTTAGAGCTCCTTCAAAATAAAGGTAGATGTTTCTGTTAGAGCTCCTTCAAAATAAAGGTAGATGTTTCTGTTAGAGCTCCTTCAAAATAAAGGTAGATGTTGATGTTAAAGCTCCTTCAAAATAAAGGTAGATGTTTGTGTTAAAGCTCCTTCAAAATAAAGGTAGATGTTTGTATTAAAGCTCTTTCAAAATAAAGGTAAATGTTTGTATCAAAGCTCCTTCAAAATAAAGGTAGATGTTTGTGTTGAAGCTCCTTCAAAATAAAAGGCAGACGTTTGTGTTAAGGCTCCTTCAAAATAAAGGTAGACATTTGTATTAACGCTCTTTCAAAATAAAGGTAGATGTTTGTGTTAAAGCTCCTTCAAAATAAAGGTAGATGTTTGTGTTAAGCTCCTTCAAAATAAAGGTAGACGTTTGTGTTAAAGCTCCTTCAAAATAAAGGTAGATGTTTGTGTTAAAGCTCCTTCAAAATAAAGGTAGATGTTTCTGTTAGAGCTCCTTCAAAATAAAGGTAGATGTTTCTGTTAGAGCTCCTTCAAAATAAAGGTAGATGTTTCTGTTAGAGCTCCTTCAAAATAAAGGTAGATGTTGATGTTAAAGCTCCTTCAAAATAAAGGTAGATGTTTGTGTTAAAGCTCCTTCAAAATAAAGGTAGATGTTTGTATTAAAGCTCTTTCAAAATAAAGGTAAATGTTTGTATCAAAGCTCCTTCAAAATAAAGGTAGATGTTTGTGTTGAAGCTCCTTCAAAATAAAAGGCAGACGTTTGTGTTAAGGCTCCTTCAAAATAAAGGTAGACATTTGTATTAACGCTCTTTCAAAATAAAGGTAGATGTTTGTGTTAAAGCTCCTTCAAAATAAAGGTAGATGTTTGTGTTAAGCTCCTTCAAAATAAAGGTAGACGTTTGTGTTAAAGCTCCTTCAAAATAAAGGTAGATGTTTGTGTTAAAGCTCCTTCAAAATAAAGGTAGATGTTTGTATTAAAATCACACAACCCACTGAAACTTCCTGTTTCTTTCTTCTCAGTAACCCGGAGTATAAAGACACGCCCATGGACATCGCCCAGCTGCCAAACCTGCCCGAGAAAACCTCTGAATCCTCTGAAACCTCCGACTCAGAGTCTGAGTCCAAAGAAAACTCAGGTAGAGACAGACTCTGTTTTTATTCACTGTATTTTTGTTTTGTTTATATAATATCCAGATTAACAGAGTCACTTGTAAAAGAATACTCTGCCAGTGTTCGCTGTAGAACGAGCGGCACTAAGAGATACGAGCTGAGGAAGAGAAGCCAGATATTTTATCAGCCGGTGCCAGTGTGGCTGTCGGTGCCAGGCCGGGTGGAGATGAACGCCAACAGCTGCAGGGGCCGAGCTCTTACTGGCACAGAGCAACAACCACACAACCACATAAAACGTGGCATAACTCTACAGGATGCCACTGAATGCCCCCCCACCCCCTCTTTCAAAACAAAAAAAAAAGAGCCACAAAGCACCAGAGAAAAAACCTCAGTGTTTTATCGTAAAAGCTTTAAAACTCAGGTGAAAGAAGAAAACATCCACCTGTGACCAAAGTTATCGACGTATAAGCTCCAATATCAGAACCAGTCACGAAATTGTAATATAAATGTATGAAAAATATACAAACATATTCCGATTCAAGAAAAAGCTAAAAGAAAAACATCAGAACTTATGACACAAGTAATCGGTGACTCACTAACTCTATTTTTAGTGTCCGAAAATGTCAAATTGAAACTTTATTGGATTGTTCTGTTTTTGTTTGTTTCGTTCACGTTATTTTACAGTAAGACAATCGCTCAGTGACTCACTGATTATTACAGAATAATTATGTATTGAGTGAAGGCCAGGAAATAAAAGGTGCATCTATAGACACTTATATCTGTATTAGAAAGAAAGAAAGAAAGAAAGAAAGAAAGAAAGAAAGAAAGAAAGAAAGAAAGAAAGAAAGAAAGAAAGAAAGAAAGAAAGAAAATTAATCCAAAATTCATTAGTTAATTGCCTTAATTGCTAAATCAAATGGCCGGAGACAAAGAATGAGTGCAGGGTCACTGTATTTATGACAAGCGGATATTGACTATTATAAATCTGGAATTAACATTGTAGAGATCAACAGCGTCTTTCTGACTTGTCATAATTACATTCTGAGTAGTTGGATTTTTCATTCAGGATATCTGTAATTCAGTTTTGCCTCTTGTTAAAAAGAACATTTCAGATCCACAACTACATTCTTCCTATTGACGTCACTTTAACCATTCGTGTGTATTGGGTTTGTCATTACAGATATCTATAATTCAGTTGCAGATATCCACTATGAGAATTACAGATATCTGTTACTGAATTATGACTATTCCTAATTCCAGTTTGAGATATGTACAACGTCATTCTGACTAGTCGGAACTTAATTTAAGATATCCGAAAAGGGACATGTAGATATCTTTAATTGCGGTGAATTAAAGATGTCTCAAACTGGAATTATGAATAGTCGTAATTCAGTTACAGATATCCATAATTCACATAATTCACATAGTGGATATCTGCAACTGAACTGTAGATATCTGTCATGACAAACCCCATACACACGGATGGTTAAAGTGATGTCATTTGTCCTAGAAAGAACGTTCTTTTTGACTGAATTGCAGAGATCTGCAGCACGTATCCAGTCTGGCTGTTAAATGTTAAGTATATTTTATATGATATTATAATAAACCTACAGTATAACTTACTACTGCTGTAAATTAAAACCTTCCGGGCGTCGTCGTTCGGATCTAAAAGCACAGATTCAAGGATTAACTTTGTGTGTCACCAACATTTCACGCGGCCAAAAGTGACGGAGACGGAGCTCGCGCCGCCGCCGCCAGGAGAGTTAGATTTAAAGCAACACGGGGGCCTCTCCACCTTGAGCATAATATTATCAGGTCCTGCAGCCTGCGTTGGCATGATGAGGATCGGTGCCAGCTGTTGTTGCTGCTGCAGGAGAACGGCGCTCTGGCACCACGTCGCCTCTAAAACCGACGCCAGCTGCTGCAGGACGCGGCCGCGCTCCAACACGGCCCCGAGGTGCTCGGGCTCCACGTCCACACTAAAATGAGATATCTGACCTCTGACCTCCGGTTCTGTCAGGACGCCACGCCGTCCGCGGAGACAACATAGGAGGAGGAGGAGGAGGACGTGACTGAGAAAAGATTTGTTTTTGTTTATTGATCTCCAGGGAAAATTAGAAAAGAAAAGAGAATATGAGGCGGATAATAAAATGCACAGATCATTAGATACATAAAATATGTCTTTATTAAACTATAATACACTGTGTATGAAAGAAATATGTGACGCTAAGTTACAAGATTTCACTTTACAATATTATTCGTTTTTAATTATTATCAATTAAAATGAGATTTTAATTGATAAAACAAAACGGATACAGTGATACTATTAAAAAAAGTACTGTGGATTCATCCGCCGCTGAAAATAGTCCCCAACAAACTCTCCTATGTCTGTAAAAAAAACTGCAAAAAAAAAGATGTAAATTACTTTTATTTTTATAAAATGTGTTTTAAAAAAGATTCATATCTATATTAACAGCAGGTACGATGATACAGGAAACATTCAGTAGCACGATCAACATCATGGAAGTTGTACTGAAGACATTTTTTAAAACAAAATAAGAGACAATGACAGGATAAAAAAACAGGAACAGGACTCAAATACACAACTTTAATGGGTTAATTTCAATCTCTGCATTCCCTGGAACATCAATAATGACATAAACATACAAAAGAAAATTACATTATTATCAAAAATCAATCAACAGTTGTTGAAACGCGTGACGGAGACTCGGAGCTCGTGGTCTGATTCCTGCAACGCCGTCAATAAACCAGAGTGAAACCGCCGCCGCCGACTTCCAGCAGGAGAATAAATCTGTTTTGCTTTGGAAACCACAGTTAATGGAGATACAAGGTTTCTCCCCAGACAAAGCAATTGAGTCGACATCTCAGGTGCCGCGGGCGAGCGAGGGGGGGGGGGAGAGAGAGAGAGAGCTGCCAGCTGGACAGACAGCCGCTGGCCTCGGTGTGTGTGTTGGCATGGTTTAAACTGTGTGTGTGTGTGTGTGTGTGTGTGTGTGTGTGTGTGTGTGTGTGTGTGTGTGTGTGTAATGGGCCGGTCAGAGCTGCGACAGATACTGAACACACATCAACGGATCCACAACATAACACAACACATGGAAATCCTGTTTAGACAAAACAGGATCAACACCTGTTTGACAAACCGACGGCTCCGCGTGACGCAGTCGCACAGCGAGACGAGACGGGTTCTCGCTCTGGGGAATATTTACTTTAAAAAGACGGATATAAGTAGTATATTGTTTATTCAATGCTGCCTGTCGGGATCGACCTCAACTATTAAACTGTTTACACAAATATCCATGATCTTAAAGGAAAAACACAAAAACAACAACTTATTAGAGTCATTGTAGTTAATAAATGAGCTGGAATTCTCTCTGACATAATAAAGTGTGAGAAAATAAATGAATTTGCGATGGAAAAGGTCCACAACAATTATTAAGAAAAAAAACTCACAAATTGGCGAAGTAAAAAAAAAAAAAGAAGCAAATGTAAGACAAAGAAAAAAAATCAAAAATATGAAAGAAAAACTGTCTTTGTCACTTTGTCTTTGTCTTTGGTGCCAGATAAATTTTAAAAAACGTACTCAACTATTTTCCAGTTTGCTCCAAATACATCCTCCAGATTCAAATTAAGAAAACTTTATTGTTGGTCCTGAAAGAAAATTTTCCTCAAAGTTTTAAAAAAGAACAATTGTGTAGCATTTTGTAAAAGAGTAAATTCCTAAAAACCAGTGAACAACCAGAATAAAAAGGGGTTTGGTGATAAAACATGTGACAAATTAAAATGTTTATCCGCTCATGGAGGTAAAGTCACTGCGTCTTGGAACAAAGTTTCACATCAATCCATCAAATGTTTGTTAAAGGAGAATTCCGGCCATTTTTGACCCCCAAACCATTGTCCTGTCCAGTGTTGGCGAGAGCAAAATACACGACTAAAATTGATCCAGACAAACCGGCTACCCGGCGCTAGGGATAGCGACAACGCTAACCTTTGGGGGCAATCAAATATCGAGACGTCACTAGTCGCGTTTGTTACAACCAAAAACGTAATAACGGCCAATAACGTAATAATTTTGGCCATTTCAAATGTAATAAAGCCAATAGTGTAACAATGTGCCAATAATGTAATAAAACTTTTGAGCCAATAACGTAATAACTTTTTAACCAGTTATTACATTTTGAAAGGTTTTTTTTAATACCAGGCCAATAACGTAATAACCAGCCAATAATGTAATGCCTTATTACATTATCGGCAAAAGTTATGATTGGCTCAAAAGTTTTATTACATTATTGGCACATCATTAAATTGGCTTTATTACATTTGAAATGAAAATCCTTTTTGGTTGTAACCTTTATCAGGAAAATGATTTAGGGGTCAAAAATGGCCGGAATTCTCCTTTAAGTTGAGTTGTGGTCGACCGAGCAGCTTTTCTAACCCCAACTTCACCTCCTTTCTCTCGACAGACAACGAGAAGTCTGAGGGGAAGCCCGGCCACCAATCAGAACGCAGCGAGGACCCGGAGACGGACAGCAAGCGGCAGCAGCAGCCGGGACAACCGCACTGCTCCTCGGAACAGGAAATGAAGCGGCAGGAAGAAGGAGACAGCTCGAGTAACCCCGAGAGCCAGGAGAGCGACGACAGCCTGGAGCCGTCGGACGGGGAGGCGGAGGAGCAGGAGGAGGTCAGGGGGGGAGGAGGGGGAGGAGGAGGAGGAGGAGGAGGAGGAGGAGGAGGAGGAAGGATCGGCAGGTTAGCGGGACTGGGCGCCATCGGAGGACTGGGCGCCATCGGAGGACTCGGGAATCTGGGCGGGCTTCACATCAAAGTAGAGCACTACGGCGAGGGCGAGGACGTCCAGCTGCACAACTCGCAAACCTCGTCATCGGAGGAGGAGGAGGAGGAGGAGGAAGACGAGGATGATGACGACGAGGAAGAGGACGGAGGTGGTGGCGTTCAGGAATGCGACGGCGCCAACGCCGGCGGCGGCAAACTCCAAAAGAGACGGAAGAGGAGGAAAGTCCAGAAGTGGGACGGGTCGCGGAGTCGGAGGCTCCGTCTGTCCTCGACCACGTCGCCCAGCCCCGTCGGCATGGGCGACGCCGCGCCGATGGTCGACCCCTCCTCCCAGCAGGCCACGCCCGCGGGCGCCGGCGGCGGCGTGGCGTCCTCCGCCGTGGCGTCCTCGGTCCTGAAGATCAAGACGGAGATGGCGGAGCCGATCAACTTCGACAACGACAGCAGCATCTGGAACTTCCCGCCCAACCGGGAGATCTCCAGGAACGAGTCGCCGTACAGCATGACCTCCAAGCCCGCCGCCGCCGCCGCCGCCACCGTCGCGCCCGGCTCCCACGACGCCTTCCCCTCGCCACAGGGCGGTGGCGGCGGCGGCGGCGGCGGCTCGCTGCAGGTGTCCATCCCCGACTCCGTCCTGACTCCTCCCGGGACCGAGGGCGGCGCCGGAGGAGCGAGGAAGCCTCCCTACAACGGAAGCTCCGCCCCGTCCTCGGCCTCCAGCGTCGCCAGTTTAGCCCCTCCCTCCAGCGCCTCCTCCGCCGACCCTCTGTCGCCGCCGCTGTCCGCCTCGCCGCGGGACAAGCAGCAAGGCACGCCCACCACCTCCTCCTCGTCCTCCTCCTCCTCCTCCTCGTCCTCGTCGACCTCCTCGTCCTCGCTGCTCTACTCCGGCGAGCTCGAGGCGCTGCAGCGCCTGCAGGCCGGCAACGTGGTCCTCCCGCTGGTCCACCGGGTCACGGGGACTCTGGCGTCCACCAGCACCACGGCGCCACCGCGGGTCTACACCACCGGCACCATCAGGTACGCGCCGGCGGACGTCACCCTGGCGATGGCGCAGGGCAACCTCCTCCCCAACGCCGCCGCCGCCGCCGCCATGAACTTCGTCGATAGCTCGGGCTTCGGCCTCGACCCCAAGACGCCCATGGAGATGCTGTACCACCACGTGCACCGGCTCAACATGTCCGCCGCCGCCGCAGCCGGTGGCGGCCCCTTCGTCGGCTCGCCGTCGGCGACGGGCGGGAACGGCGTGGCCCTGGGCGGCCAGATGCCGACGGCGGCCAACGTGTTCACGACGGCGGAGGGGCTTTTCTCCACGCTACCTTTCCCCGTGTACAGCAACGGGATCCACACCACGCAGACGAGCCTGGAGAGGAAGGAGGATTAATGCAAAACGCTCACGACCGCATTACTGTGTTTCTGGAATCAACAACGACAACGACGTGTCCGAGTAAAAGACGACTCACTCGTAAACAAAAAAAACAACAAAAACAACAACAAAACAAAACAATTTACCTTTGATCTTTTACCGACGCGGTTTCAGCACTGTGTTCAGCGAGGGGGCGGGACAAGGACGTAAACGTACTCGAGCACTTTGAACCTGAGCCACTGAATGACGTGTCCCTTCACCTTTTCTACCTTTTCTCTCCTCTTCCTCCTCTTCCTCCTCTCAGTCTCTCTCTCTTTGCTCCCGTTTCTTGCAATCAGCGACATTTTTCTCCCGAACGAATGAACACGAAGAAGAAAAACAAACGAACAGACGGAATCAGACTATTCTTTATTGTAAAGAATTCCCTTTTTTTGCCTACAGAGAATTCCTATTGCCTACAGGGACTCGGCCGGAGCCTGACGGGGGATACTTTTTATTATTATTTGACTCGTTTCTGTTTCTGCGTCTTTAAATAACGAAGACGCCGATTGTTGTGTATTTAAAAACGGAGGACGGTGCAGGGATTTGTAACGGGACAGGAAACTCCTCGATGCGTATCTTGATGTGATCAAGGCTCGAGGAGAACGTTTTTAAACCGACAAGGACTTGGCGTGCAGTGCAGGGGGGGCTCGGAGATGATAATCTTTTGAAAAAAGGTTTTTGAGGACGTTTCTCGATTGAGGGAATAAGTTTAAGAGTTTCTTCTTTCATTTCTTCCTTTTGTTTTTTGTTCTGTTTTGGTTTTTTTTTATAAAATATTCTAGCTCAGATTTCACGTACAAATCAAGCATTAAGAAGAAAAACAAAAAAAAGCAATTTCAGCCGGGTAATGACCTGTGAATTATCGAATGTTACTACTTCCTCTTTTATCCCAGGAGTTTACCGACAGGTCTCGCACCAAACATAACCTCCTTTGCATCTCTCTTCCCATCTCAATCTGTCGCTCTCGCTCGCTCTTCTCCTCCGTCTCGCATTTCTACCTTTTTCGATCTACAGATTCATGGTGCTACCGACCACCCAGTAACCCTGACTCAGCTGGCTGATGTGGGTGCTGCAAACGAACCCACAGCTTGTTGACGGACTGATCGATGTTTTTGTTTTTTAGGAGGGGGAACGATTTTAAAGTTTTTTTTGTTTTTCTTTTTGTCTCTCTCTCTTCTGACCTTCAGGAAAGTCAGAAACAAGCAGCAAGAACCTCGAAAAATCAGCAACATCACCTCCATGTTTCACCTCCTCCTCCTCCTCCTCCTCCTCCTCGTCTCAAGATATTTAAAAAAAAAAAACGTCCAATCTGATTGGGCGACGAGGGGCAGCATGGAGCTGATTGGTTGAATTTTAGCCTTCATAGTGTTATTTTTTTGTTTTTTCTAACTGAATCACTTTTACTTCTCAGTGAGACTGAGGCTAATTAGCTAGCGTCGCTAACTTGAAAAATGAATGTTGAAAACCTCGACCGACTCCTGTTTGATCACTGTTTTATTTTTATACTACGCTACTTTCTTTTTTCCTCCTCCTCCTCCTCCTCTTCTTCTTCTTCTTCTTCCTAAACCGGAATCACCTCCACAAGATTTTCCTAAACAATCCACTCTCTTCCATCTCATCGCCGGACCCTGTGATTTAAAAAAACAACAACAAAAAAAAACACACATATCAACAAGGAGATTGTAATAAAGACATGCATTTTCAATCAATCAATCAATCTATCAAACAATCAATCCAATAACTACAAAAAAAAGTGAGTTTTCTTTTTTGAGGAAGAGAAAAAAATCACATTCCTTTAAAAACAATGTTGTCTTCTGTCGTTTTCTGTGTTTTCTCCTCCTTCCCCAGCCTCCTTTGCCAAAAAGAAAAAAGAAAAAAAAAGAAATGTTAATCTCACAACTTTGGTGTTTTGAAAGCACTGTGATCCTCGTTCATTTGTAGCCCTTTGGTTTTTCTTCTTCTTCTACTTTTTTGGTAAAAAGAGGAAAAAAAAAAAGATGAGAATAAGTAATAACGATTATTAAAAACTGTCACGACGACGACGACGACGTCCATCTTTTTAAGAGTTGACAGCCCCCGTCTTCACCATCCCCGTCATCCTTATTACCCAGTGTGATTAAGCCGTAAAAACGTGTTACCGATGTGTTTAGTGTCACTGGCTGTCAAAAAGTCTTTCATGGCGACTTCTCTCTCTGTGTGTGTTGACTATATGCAGTATATACTGAGCTACTGTAGCTGTTTTTGTCCTTTGTCTTCTCTGTGCTCTATCTCTAGTGTGGGAGGGGAAGAGGAGAGAGAGGGGGCGGGGCTTAGAGCGAAAAGGGGGCGGGGCTAACAACCCTCTTCCTCTTTCTCTCTCTCCCCCCCCCGGCCTCTTTCTCTCCCTCCGTCCTCCCTCTCTCTGCAGTCTTAGTGAAACCAGTGGAGGTTCGTGGAATTTCGTGTTCGGTGGCCTTTGCAAAAAAACTGGAAAAAAAAATTTGTAGAGTCCACCTTTATTTTTCGCTGCTTCCTTTTTGTCTTTGTAAAACCTTGTTTTTTCTTTTTCCGTTTGTTTTCTAAACCTTCTCTCTTTCTCTTTCTCTTTCTCCTCCTCTGCTGTTGCTTTTTGCTGTTGTGTAGTCTTATACAAAACCTCTTTATCTCGCTGTCTTTTCTCTCAGAGACGAAAAGATTCTTTAACTAGCTCAAAGGTTTATGGAGCCATGTTTTTTAAGCCACTAAGGAATTCTGGGAATCGCAGTTTCCAGCTCTTGCATACAAAGTATTGAAGAACTAATAAATATTTACACTCTATAGAAATAAATTATGATGAGGATAAAAAGCCTAAAAAGCAGCATTGTAGATGTAGTCCTGGAGAAATAAAAAATAAAAACTCAGTTGTGAAACATTTCCCAGAGTCCCTTGGGGCTTCTTGTGTGCATTGGGTGTATTTCATTGGTTCCCGCCGAAACTTGTTGACTTCCTGCGCAACCTTCTCTCACGGGACAAACAAAAGTTAAACAAGTGGTTCAAGGGGGGAGAAAAAAAAATCACAGTAGAATTTCAGGACAAATAATAATAATAATAATAACTAATAATAATAATAATAAAACAATTTTAAAGATTTCTAAAGAAATTAAAAGAAGAAAAAAATATTTCGCACTATAAATCTATTTTTATAGGTGTTTTGGAAAAACTGAACTGCATGTTTAGTAAGTTCGTCCGATGCGTTTCACGTGATAGATCCCTCGTTTCTTTTTGTTGTCGGTTTGTTTTTCTCTTCGTTTTGTTTCCAGTCCAGCAGTTTTTGTGTTTTTTTGTTTTTTTTAGAGTCTGTCGAGCCCAAACCGGGAGGAGGGGGCGGGCGAAGGGGCGGTGGGGGCGGTGGGGGGCTGCGATGGATGGAGGAATAAGAAAAAAAAAGTCTGTACTGTCAAACGGCCTCTGACCTCTGACCTCTGACCCCTCCCCCGACCTTCACATCAGGAACAAACAATCTGTAGCGTCTGTGCTTTCTGTGAAGAGTCAGTGTCTTGTTACTGCGATTAACATGTAAAACAACGAACAAACGAACGAAACAAACAAACAAAAACAAACCCAGGTTATGAAGTTTAACAATGTAATTTATTTATTTTTGTCTTCGATGAGGAGGAGAATGTGATCCGGGCCGCGGGACCCCGTGGTTGAATGTTCAATCAGTCGCTTCAGGAGCGTTTTTGTTTCTGTGCTCCTCGGGATTTTAGCATTTTCTACTTTTGGTGGTTTTTGCGTGAAAACAAAAAAAAACAGGGCGGGGTGGGATGGGATGGGATGGGGGGTGGGTGGGGCACAAACAAATGAATGGCGGTATAGCGAACCAGGAGATCGGGGGAAGGGTATATAGGGGTAAGGGGGGGGGGGTCGGGGGGAGGGGCACATAACTCAGATGAAACCAGGAAATACACCCACATGTAAACAAAAAACCAAACAGCCGGTCCAAGCTGTTTCAATGTTTTTTCTGTGTTTTATGTCGAAAAATGAAAAACTTTGCTGGTGATTTTAAAAACTTAAAAACCTTAATCACAGCTGCTGTCAAAAATACATAGTGTTTAAGAATTACAAATATTGAAAAATCACTTCATTTACCTGTGAAGAAACTGTGTCTGTGTTTTTAACTATTTCTTGTACAATTATACAGATTCTTTTATGAGGAACTTGGTGCCAAGTAGCTGAAATACGGGAGAGAGGGAATCTCTTATTATCAATGTTAACAGTGTTATAAAATTCTAAATACAAACAAATTAAAATATTAAAAAAGAGAAAACTATGGTACATTTCTATTTTTTGTTTTTATTTTATTTTATTTTTTCCCTCGCAGAAGAGGGAAAACACACGACTAACTGATGCTAACTTTGAGTGCCTGGCTTATTTTCTATTATTATTATTATTATTATTATTATTATTATTATTTTCGAAAGACATCTTTTGAGTTCATTTACCATGAATAATGCTGCAAATCCGAAAATGTACATACTTCATTTAGCAGGTGTTCTTTTCTGAGTTGACTCTTTAGGTTCTCATCCGTTCAGAGGAACGCCTCACACACACATGGTTGTTTCTGTAACACGGTTTGACCATCTGACAGGTGCCATATTCATAATAAAAACTTCTCTCGAATTTCCTACCAGATTGCATCATTTCTTCTGTTTGACACATTCAGCCATCCCCCCGCCCCGGCTCCTCCTGCCCAAAGATGACGGAAGTTAATGTTTATCCTTCCTCCTCCGCTTCCGTCCAAACTTTCTTTTTCCTGCTTTTTTCTTCCCGTCAGGACCAAAGAAAAGAAAAGATAAACATACCGTGCCATGCAGAAGTTTGGGTTCCCCTGGTTTAAAATTCCTTTCACACTACATTTCCCATGAGACGGACAAAAGCAGAAATATTTGCCAAGAACGTTTTCATTGATCAAGCATGAAAGTCGGAGTTTGGGAGACGATCAGATACCGTCGTAGTTCTGATAAACAATGCCAAGTAGCGATCCGGCGGCGTTATTCCCAACCCAGGAAACCGAACCGAGGAAATGCTGGGCAAGTCGGCCACTAAATAATAATATCAAAATAACTATTAAGACAAAACGTAGCCCAATTGTTGAAAAATCGTGTGCTAAAGTGCCCTCTAGGAGCCAGAACGTGTGTTATATTTCAATGTTTAAATATTTTAATGAAATGTTGTAGATTTTTTTTTTGCTTTCAAGGCATGTTATCGTGTCCCTAAGTATTGTCATTCTGAAAACATTTTTAGGATGTTTGTAGAGAACGTTCTGGGAACTTCCTGCTAAAAACATCCTTAGAACATTAGGGTATAATGTTATAGCAATGTTTTCTTTCAACATTGTAAGAAGGTTATGACAAAATATTCTTAGGATGTTTTTAGAGAACATTTCTCCAGGATGTTCTGGGAACTTAAAGAAAACTTCCCGCTAAAAACATCATTTAAACATAGGGTATAATGTTATAACAATGTTTACTTAGGCCTTTGTGGGCCATTGATGAATTGTTTCCACCCTCAAAGTCCAACCGTAACGTCCTCGTCGTGAGAGGTGGAAACAGGTCACTCTGGCCAATAGGGCAATGGTGAAACTCACAGGCCAATCACCTGTGAAGTGGATTAAAATGATTACAGAAACATTGATGAAGAGTAAGAAGGTTATAACAAAACATTTTTAAGATGTTTTCAGAGAATGTTCTGGAGGAACGTCCTGGGAACTTAAAGAAAACTTCCAGCTAAAAACTAACAACATTATAGGTAACATTGTCAGAACGTTTTTAGAACAAAACATTTCTAGCTGGGCTCACTCTTGTCATTTTCTGAAACCTGCCCTTTTTTTTCCTTTTCGCCCCTGCCCTTCAACAAGTCTGTGCACGCCACTGCTCCGAAAGACATGAAGTTACAGATGACACATTCCCTTTACGTTTTAATTGTCATGAATTGTTCAAAATGACAGAAAAGACAACGGTCCCTCAGCAAAGGTAGTTGGTATATAGTCTCCCCCCCTTTGGAAACTAGTGTATAGTAAATATCTTTAAAGTTATCTGAGACCTCTTTTCCACCAAACTGGTTCTGGTGCTGGTTCAGTGCTGGTGCTATTTCGGTGCTTAACTGGTTCAACTCTGGTGCCTCCAAAGAACCACTTTGCTTTTCCACTGATCAGGAGCCAATCAGGGCCACACTCCCCGTCCAGGAGCTGCTCCTGTCTCTGCTGCTGCTACAGTTATAAACGGACCTGAAAATTAAAACCCGGTCCAACCTGCGGGTGTTGAACACCGGACCCGACGTGGAAACACAGACTAGGCTTTAATTAACGATAACCGTAAACCCTGCTGGAAAAAAAGGAGGAAAAAGCGCCGTCTTAATTAATTGCCACGACCGCGGCAACTACGTTTTGACGGCGATATGTTTTGATATGAGCGACCGTTAGCTGCTGTTAGCCACGTAGCTCAGCTAGTTAGCTTCAACTGTGTTTACATCGATAAACAAACTTAATACGTAGCGATAACGTGTCTGTATCTCTTAGCGCTGGTCTTGTTGCCGCTGCCAGCCCCTGGAAGAACCGGTTCTTTTAGCTCTGGCCCAGCAAGAAGTTGGTGCTGGTCTGGAACCAGTTTTAAGAACCAAGAACCGGTGCTTAGGCAGTGGAAAAGCAAAGAACCGGTGCTAAGCAGGAACTGGCTCCGAACCAGCACCAGAACCAGTTCGGTGGAAAAGGGTTATGAGAGCTCCAGTCTCCTGGGTTTCCCACTCTGCTGCTGCTGCTGCTTTGTTTCCCTTTTCACTCTGAAACTGTGGAAAACTACAATAATACACTGATGAAAGAGTGTTTACTGTTTAACTTTATGTCTTTTGGAGATCATTTAACCTTCCACTTGATGAACTGTTCACATTAACAGACAGACTGAAGCTTCTACTGTTCATTTCTTCAGTCAGTGATTCTCTTCTCCTCCACTTTTATTATGTTTGTCGCCCCTTCTTCCTTCCCGGTATCATCACCTCCCCTCCTCCTCCTCCCTCCCTCCCTCCCTCCCTCTCTCCTCTTCCTCCCCCCTCCCCCTCCTCCATGCAGTAATAAGAGCGGAGAGGTCAGTCAGTCGACCCTCTGAGGCCGAGCAGCCAACTTTAAATATTTCACACTATTTTAAATGAGCGCACATGAATCATAGATCACAGGCAGCGCTCGTCTATGTGTGTGTGTGTGTGTGTGTGTGTGTGTGTGTGTGTTGAGAGGTTCGAACCTGAAGCTCCTTCTAATAACCTCTGGCTGTCCGTCTCAGTGAGGAGGTCTGATGTGGAATTTAGATCCGACAGCGTCAGTCGTTCACCAGGAGGGAGGGAGGGATGGAGGTGGAGGAAGGGGGGAGGAGGGTAAGGAGCGGCCTTTCATCACCGGCCGTGATGGACGGATGATGAAACAAAGTGTCTGAGATGAAAACTCACTCGCTGCTTTTTCTTTTTTTTCTCCCTCCATCTGTGCTTTCACAGGGGCCGAGCTCCCTAATTCCCCAACATGCACCAGGAGTCAAAACATCACTAAAATCTGTAGAAGTGTTTTAAAGACACGCCGTCGCTACTGGAGACATGATGGGACGTTTAAGTTCCTGAAGAAAAATCAGTCCTCTAATGCTCCTACGGGGAGTCTGCTCCACTTGAAAGAGAATTTATATTGACTCCATCATATTTGTCTATAACCAACGCTTCTTCTCCGGGTTTGATGTTGCATTGTGGGATACTTGGGAGTCGACTGAAGCGTATTATGTAGAGAAATGAGTCTCAGTGGACCAGGGCGCTTGAAGACAGGATGTAGGACATGATGTCTGATGCTACAACACGCCTCGCGTCTGTATTTTCATGTTTTGGTGGAGTCGTTCTCCTGAACTAGTGACAGAGCGCAGATGAGGTTGGATGTGTGGCGCTGTGGGCTTGTATAAAAACTACCACCGAGAGCGGACGCCGTCAAGCCGGAGAAATGGTGGATACACACTTAGCAGAGAGGAGAAGGAAATACAGTCCAAAGGAAATGCTGGAGCGTCAGGCCGACAAGTATGCTGCGACAAGTCGGAGGGCCCGAAGAGTGACCATCCAGAATTAACATTGTAGACATCAACAACTGTCATAATTACATTTTGAATAGTTGGATTTTTCATTCAGGATATCTGTAATTCAGTTTTGCCTCGTTAAAAAGAACATTTCAGATCCACAACTACGTTACTCCTAGGACAAATGACATCACTTTAACCATTCATGTATATGGAGTTTGTCATTACAGATATCTACAATTCAGTTGCAGATATCCACTATGTGAATTACAGATATCTGTAACTGAATTATGACTATTCCTAATTCCAGTTTGAGATATGTACAATGTCATTTTGACAAGTCATAATTCCATTTACAGATATCGACAACTTCATTTCGCCTAGTCAAAACTTAATTGACGATGTCTGAAAAGGGACATGTTGATATATTTAATTGCGGTGAATTAAAGATGTCTTGAACTGGAATTGTGACTGGTCAGAATCAAATTGTAGATATCTCAAACTGGAATTAGGAATGGATCTAATTCAGTAACAGTAATTCACATAGGGGATATCTGCAACTGAATTGTAGATATCTGTAATGACAAACTTCATATACAGGAATGGCAACAGTGACATCATTCGTCCTAGGAAGAACGTAGTTGTGGATATCTGAAATGTTCTTTTTGACTCTGCAAAACTGAATTACAGCTACATGCAACACAAATCCAGTCTGGCTTTTAAATGTTAAAATGGCTTGCAATACGCTTCCCTCGGACTATATTTCCTTCTCTTCTCCAGTCCAGTCTCTGTCGTGGTGGTAGTGACAGAGTCAAAGGAGAACTCTGAAGGCCAAAGTGGAGAAGGGTTCAATGAGAACAGCAGCTGAACATGGGTCAGTCCATGGGTCTGTTGAGCCCAAATTGAACACTGCGTTTAACAAAACTGCAACGAACAAACCTACATATTCTGACTTTAAGTTGTGCGTAGGAATACAGGAGATAAATGGTTGAAAATATATAATAAAATATTTCTGCAGATCTGAATCTGCTGCAAACACCTCACATAACTACACACCTAACAACAACCTGATTTGGTGACATTATAAGAGTGAGACAGCCGTGAGTCTAACTTGTATCCTGCAGGTTCACCTTGTCAGATGTCAAACTGTCCAAACTGTTTTTACTATAG
This sequence comes from Decapterus maruadsi, assembly GCA_030347415.2. Lineage (NCBI taxonomy): Eukaryota > Metazoa > Chordata > Actinopteri > Carangiformes > Carangidae > Decapterus > Decapterus maruadsi. The sequence goes on from CM064887.1 coordinate 25,534,426, forward strand.
ACCGATCTAAAGCCAAAAGATGATTCAGGTCACTGTGGTGGCTGACGATGGTGAGAGGTCATGAACAGAAATCAGAGGCGTTCATTAAAAAGGCACATCTTCAGATCTTCCTGGCTAATGACTGACGGGACCTAAACTCAGTCTGATGTTCGTTAGCGCTGCACTGGTCAATTAAAATCACTAAACATTAAGACCTTCACATCAGTCACGCAGCAGACACTTTGTTGCACATCGGTTCAACCAGGTGACGCTGCATCAAGTGTTTTCTTTCTGCTTTAATAATATTTCATCCAATCTTTTTGCATCAAGTCTGGTCCACAGTGCTGCTCACTTTAACAGCTGTTTATATGGGGGTGGAGGCGAGGTAGTGGGGGGGTCTGTAGTGTTACTTTACTAGACTGACTCTTACGCCCAGTTCACACCGGACGCCGAAGCCGGGTTTTTATTAGACGTGGAGCGAGTCCGCTATTGGCGCCTCGTTAACCGGTGTTGTAGTTCAGACCAGACGCGGAGCGTCGCGGTCCTCCGGGTCGGCTAGGCAGAAGCGCCAGTTTCGGTCTGTCTCTATTTTTCCATCAGAAATTCTGGCAGGAAGTCACACCAAGAAACACGAGAGAATCCGGTCAATTTTCAAAATAAAAGCGATTTTCAAAATAAAATACCACGATTGACAAATACTAGAGCCAAATGTGCTCGTTTTGTTTGTTAATCTAAACCGAAAGTTCAGGAGAGAGAACACACACACACCTACACACATACACATAGGCAACACACATACACTCACACACAGCTGAGGGGCGGAGCGTCTGGGTCAGTTGGTGTGAACAGGAGGGACTTCCTATCCTGCTGTCATCCCGCTCCGCTCTCAGCCCAGTGTGAACTGAGTGGAGCTACAGAGACACCTAGTGGATGAAACGCAGAACTGCTGCAGAACAGGTGACCAAGTCATTTCATACACTGATGTTTGTTTGGTTCTGGATTCTCAGTCCCATGTCTCTAATCTTCCATCAGAAGGTTTTGGACATACATACATAATCAGAAGGTTTTGGACATACATACATACATACATACATACATAATCAGAAGGTTTTGGACATACATACATACATACATAATCAGAAGGTTTTGGACATGAAGCTAAAGCGAAAGTTCAGACAGGAAGACTATCTCCTAAACACCTCTCACAAGCTCACCCTCTATTTTCTCGCTCCGCCCTCTTCATCTTCTTCATCCAATCACGGGCTGCCGTCTCCTCTCTCTCCTACCAATCAGTCACTAGCGTCAAATTTAAAAGTGTCTTCCTTCCTTGCAGTCATCCTGCTGTCATCCCGCTGTCATCCAGCAAAACTCTCAGCCCACCTCCACCCCTTCACCACCTTCACCTGATGCGACCATCTTCATCAGGATTTCCAACCAGAAGTCTACCACCACCAGTGTCTAGGCCCGGGGGGTCATCTCCTTCAGATGCAAGCTCTCACTCATAGATCACTACACCTCGATGATCTACCCCCGGCGTCTAAGCGCCAAAAATTCTATTGTATGCACAATAAATGTAATTTCACTTTTCAGCCCGTCTCTCTTCCTTATTAGTCTCTCCTGATGGACATACATACATACATACATAATCAGAAGGTTTTGGACATACATACATACATACATACATAATCAGAAGGTTTTGGACATACATACATACATACATAATCAGAAGGTTTTGGACATACATACATACATACATAATCAGAAGGTTTTGGACATACATACATACATACATAATCAGAAGGTTTTGGACATACATACATACATACATACATACATACATACATAATCAGAAGGTTTTGGACATACATACATACATACATACATACATACATACATACATACATACATAATCAGAAGGTTTTGGACATACATACATACATACATACATAATCAGAAGGTTTTGGACATACATACATACATACATACATACATACATACATACATACATACATACATAATCAGAAGGTTTTGGACATACATACATACATACATAATCAGAAGGTTTTGGACATACATACATACATACATAATCAGAAGGTTTTGGACATACATACATACATACATAATCAGAAGGTTTTGGACATACATACATACATACATACATACATACATACATACATACATACATACATACATAATCAGAAGGTTTTGGACATACATACATACATACATACATACATACATAATCAGAAGGTTTTGGACATACATACATACATAATCAGAAGTTTTTTTGGACATACATACATACATACATAATCAGAAGGTTTTGGACATACATACATACATACATACATACATACATACATAATCAGAATGTTTTGGACATACATACATACATACATACATACATAATCAGAAGGTTTTGGACATACATACATACATACATAATCAGAAGGTTTTGGACATACATACATACATACATAATCAGAAGGTTTTGGACATACATACATACATACATACATACATACATAATCAGAAGGTTTTGGACATACATACATACATAATCAGAAGGTTTTGGACATACATACATACATACATAATCAGAAGGTTTTGGACATACATACATACATACATACATACATACATACATACATACATACATACATACATAATCAGAAGGTTTTGGACATACATACATACATACATAATCAGAAGGTTTTGGACATACATACATACATACATAATCAGAAGGTTTTGGACATACATACATACATACATAATCAGAAGTTTTTTTGGACATACATACATACATACATAATCAGAAGTTTTTTTGGACATACATACATACATACATAATCAGAAGTTTTTTTGGACATACATACATACATACATAATCAGAAGGTTTTGTACATACATACATACATACATAATCAGAAGTTTTTTTGGACATACATACATACATACATAATCAGAAGTTTTTTTGGACATACATACATACATACATAATCAGAAGTTTTTTTGGACATACATACATACATACATAATCAGAAGTTTTTTTGGACATACATACATACATACATAATCAGAAGTTTTTTTGGACATACATACATAATCAGAAGTTTTTTTGGACATACATACATACATACATACATACATACATACATAATCAGAAGTTTTTTTGGACATACATACATACATACATAATCAGAAGTTTTTTTGGACATACATACATACATAATCAGAAGATTTTTGGACATACATACATACATACATAATCAGAAGGTTTTTTGGACATACATACATACATACATAATCAGAAGTTTTTTTGGACATACATACATACATACATAATCAGAAGGTTTTTTGGACATACATACATACATACATAATCAGAAGTTTTTTTGGACATAAATACATACATACATAATCAGAAGTTTTTTTGGACATACATACATACATACATAATCAGAAGTTTTTTTGGACATACATACATACATACATAATCAGAAGTTTTTTTGGACATACATACATACATACATAATCAGAAGTTTTTTTGGACATACATACATACATACATAATCAGAAGTTTTTTTGGACATACATACATACATACATAATCAGAAGTTTTTTTGGACATACATACATACATACATACATACATAATCAGAAGTTTTTTTGGACATACATACATACATACATACATACATAATCAGAAGTTTTTTTGGACATACATACATACATACATAATCAGAAGTTTTTTTGGACATACATACATACATACATAATCAGAAGTTTTTTTGGACATACATACATACATACATAATCAGAAGTTTTTTTGGACATACATACATACATACATACATAATCAGAAGTTTTTTTGGACATACATACATACATACATAATCAGAAGTTTTTTTGGACATACATACATACATACATAATCAGAAGTTTTTTTGGACATACATACATACATACATAATCATTTTTAAATACATACATACATACATACATAATCAGAAGTTTTTTTGGACATACATACATACATACATAATCAGAAGTTTTTTTGGACATACATACATACATACATAATCAGAAGTTTTTTTGGACATACATACATACATACATAATCAGAAGTTTTTTTGGACATACATACATACATACATAATCAGAAGTTTTTTTGGACATACATACATACATACATAATCAGAAGTTTTTTTGGACATACATACATACATACATAATCAGAAGTTTTTTGGACATACATACATACATACATAATCAGAAGTTTTTTTGGACATACATACATACATACATAATCAGAAGTTTTTTTGGACATACATACATACATACATAATCAGAAGTTTTTTTGGACATACATACATACATACATAATCAGAAGTTTTTTTTGACATACATACATAATCAGAAGTTTTTTTGGACATACATACATACATACATAATCAGAAGTTTTTTTGGACATACATACATACATACATAATCAGAAGTTTTTTTGGACATACATACATACATACATAATCAGAAGTTTTTTTTGGACATACATACATACATACATAATCAGAAGTTTTTTTGGACATACATACATACATACATAATCAGAAGTTTTTTTGGACATACATACATACATACATAATCAGAAGTTTTTTTGGACATACATACATACATACATAATCAGAAGTTTTTTGGACATACATACATACATACATAATCAGAAGTTTTTTTGGACATACATACATACATACATACATAATCAGAAGTTTTTTTGGACATACATACATACATACATAATCAGAAGTTTTTTGGACATACATACATACATACATAATCAGAAGGTTTTTTTTTTGGACATACATACATACATACATAATCAGAAGTTTTTTTGGACATACATACATACATACATAATCAGAAGTTTTTTTGGACATACATACATACATACATAATCAGAAGTTTTTTTGGACATACATACATACATACATAATCAGAAGTTTTTTTGGACATACATACATACATACATAATCAGAGGTTTTTTTTTGGACATACATACATACATACATAATCAGAAGTTTTTTTGGACATACATACATACATACATACATAATCAGAAGTTTTTTGGACATACATACATACATACATAATCAGAAGTTTTTTTGGACATACATACATACATACATAATCAGAAGTTTTTTTGGACATACATACATACATACATAATCAGAAGTTTTTTTGGACATACATACATACATACATAATCAGAAGTTTTTTTGGACATACATACATACATACATAATCAGAAGTTTTTTTGGACATACATACATAATCAGAAGTTTTTTTGGACATACATACATACATAATCAGAAGTTTTTTTGGACATACATACATACATACATAATCAGAAGTTTTTTGGACATACATACATACATACATAATCAGAAGTTTTTTTGGACATACATACATACATACATAATCAGAAGTTTTTTTGGACATACATACATACATACATAATCAGAAGTTTTTTTGGACATACATACATACATACATAATCAGAAGTTTTTTTGGACATACATACATACATACATAATCAGAAGTTTTTTTGGACATACATACATACATACATAATCAGAAGTTTTTTTGGACATACATACATACATACATAATCAGAAGTTTTTTTGGACATAAATACATACATACATAATCAGAAGTTTTTTTGGACATACATACATACATACATAATCAGAAGTTTTTTTGGACATACATACATACATACATACAGACATACAGACATACATAAATACATACATAATCAGAAGGTTTTGGACATACATACTTATACATACATACATACATACATACATACATAATCAGAAGTTTTTTTGGACATACATACATAATCAGAAGTTTTTTGGACATACATACATACATACATAATCAGAAGTTTTTTTGGACATACATACATACATACATAATCAGAAGTTTTTTTGGACATACATACATACATACATAATCAGAAGTTTTTTTGGACATACATACATACATACATAATCAGAAGTTTTTTTGGACATACATACATACATACATAATCAGAAGTTTTTTTGGACATACATACATACATACATAATCAGAAGTTTTTTTGGACATACATACATACATACATAATCAGAAGGTTTTTTGGACATACATACATACATAATCAGAAGTTTTTTTGGACATACATACATACATACATAATCAGAAGTTTTTTTGGACATACATACATAATCAGAAGTTTTTTTGGACATACATACATAATCAGAAGTTTTTTTGGACATACATACATACATACATAATCAGAAGTTTTTTTGGACATACATACATACATACATAATCAGAAGTTTTTTTGGACATACATACATACATACATAATCAGAAGTTTTTTTGGACATACATACATACATAATCAGAAGTTTTTTTGGACATACATACATACATACATAATCAGAAGTTTTTTGGACATACATACATACATAATCATAATTTTTTTTGGACATACATACATACATACATAATCAGAAGTTTTTTTGGACATACATACATACATACATAATCAGAAGTTTTTTTGGACATACATACATACATACATAATCAGAAGTTTTTTGGACATACATACATACATACATAATCAGAAGTTTTTTTGGACATACATACATACATACATAATCAGAAGTTTTTTTGGACATACATACATACATACATAATCAGAAGTTTTTTTGGACATACATACATACATACATAATCAGAAGTTTTTTTGGACATACATACATACATACATAATCAGAAGTTTTTTTGGACATACATACATACATACATAATCAGAAGTTTTTTTGGACATACATACATACATACATAATCAGAAGTTTTTTTGGACATACATACATACATACATACATACATACATAATCAGAAGTTTTTTTGGACATACATATTCATATTTTTTTTTGGACATACATACATACATAATCAGAAGTTTTTTTGGACATACATACATACATACATAATCAGAAGTTTTTTTGGACATACATACATACATACATAATCAGAAGTTTTTTGGGCATACATACATACATAATCAGAAGTTTTTTTGGACATACATACATACATACATAATCAGAAGTTTTTTTGGACATACATACATACATACATACTCAGAAGTTTTTTTGGACATACATACATACGTACATAATCAGAAGTTTTTTTGGACATACATACATACATACATAATCAGAAGTTTTTTTGGACATACATACATACATACAAAATCAGAAGTTTTTTTGGACATAAATACATACATAATCATAATCAGATAATCAGAAGTTTTTTTGGACATACATACATACATACATTTTTGACAATACATACATAATCATTATTTTTTTTGGACATACATACATACATACATAATCATAATTTTTTTTTGACATACATACATACATACATAATCAGAAGTTTTTTTTGTACATACATACATACATACATAATCAGAAGTTTTTTTGGACATACATACATACATACATAATCAGAAGTTTTTTTGGACATACATACATACATACATAATCAGAAGTTTTTTTGGACATACATACATACATACATAATCAGAAGTTTTTTTGGACATACATACATACATACATACATAATCAGAAGTTTTTTTGGACATACATACATACATAATCAGAAGTTTTTTTGGACATACATACATACATAATCAGAAGTTTTTTGGACATACATACATACATACATACATACATAATCAGAAGTTTTTTTGGACATACATACATACATACATAATCAGAAGTTTTTTTGGACATACATACATACATACATAATCAGAAGTTTTTTTGGACATACATACATACATACATAATCAGAAGTTTTTTTGGACATACATACATACATACATAATCAGAAGTTTTTTTGGACATACATACATACATACATAATCAGAAGTTTTTTTGGACATACATACATACATACATAATCAGAAGTTTTTTTGGACATACATACATACATACATACATACATACATACATACATACATACATACATACATAATCAGAAGTTTTTTTGGACATACATACATACATACATAATCAGAAGTTTTTTTGGACATACATACATACATACATAATCAGAAGTTTTTTTGGACATACATACATAATCAGAAGTTTTTTTGGACATACATACATACATACATAATCAGAAGTTTTTTTGGACATACATACATACATAATCAGAAGTTTTTTTGGACATACATACATACATACATACATAATCAGAAGTTTTTTTGGACATACATACATACATACATAATCAGAAGGTTTTTTGGACATACATACATACATACATAATCAGAAGGTTTTTTGGACATACATACATACATAATCAGAAGGTTTTTTGGACATACATACATAATCAGAAGTTTTTTTGGACATACATACATACATACATAATCAGAAGTTTTTTTGGACATACATACATACATACATAATCAGAAGTTTTTTTGGACATACATACATACATAATCAGAAGTTTTTTGGACATACATACATACATACATACATAATCAGAAGTTTTTTTGGACATACATACATACATAATCAGAAGTTTTTTTGGACATACATACATACATACATACATACATAATCAGAAGTTTTTTTGGACATACATACATACATACATAATCAGAAGTTTTTTGGACATACATACATACATACATAATCAGAAGTTTTTTTGGACATACATACATACATACATAATCAGAAGTTTTTTTGGACATACATACATACATTTTTACATCAGAAGTTTTTTGGACATACATACATAATCATAATCAGAAGTTTTTTTGTACATACATACATAAATAATAATAATTTTTTTTGTACATACATACATACATAATCAGAAGTTTTTTTGGACATACATACATACATAATCAGAAGTTTTTTGGACATACATACATACATACATAATCAGAAGTTTTTTTGGACATACATACATACATACATAATCAGAAGTTTTTTTGGACATACATACATACATACATAATCAGAAGTTTTTTTGGACATACATACATAATCAGAAGTTTTTTGGACATACATACATACATACATAATCAGAAGTTTTTTTGGACATACATACATACATACATAATAAGAAGTTTTTTGGACATACATACATACATACATAATCAGAAGTTTTTTATATATAGATACATACATACATAATCAGAAGTTTTTTTGGACATACATACATACATACATAATCAGAAGTTTTTTTGGACATACATACATACATACATAATCAGAAGTTTTTTTGGACATACATACATACATACATACATAATCAGAAGTTTTTTTGGACATACATACATACATACATACATAATCAGAAGTTTTTTTGGACATACATACATACATAATCAGAAATTTTTTTGGACATACATACATACATACATAATCAGAAGGTTTTTTGGACATACATACATACATACATAATCAGAAGTTTTTTTGGACATACATACATACATACATAATCAGAAGTTTTTTTGGACATACATACATACATACATAATCAGAAGTTTTTTTTGGACATACATACATACATACATAATCAGAAGTTTTTTTGGACATACATACATACATACATAATCAGAAAGTTTTTTGGACATACATACATAATCACATACATAATCAGAAGTTTTTTGGACATACATACATACATAAATCAGAAGTTTTTTTGGACATACATACATACATACATAATCAGAAGTTTTTTTGACATACTTACATACATAATCAGAAGTTTTTTGGACATACATACATACATACATAATCAGAAAGTTTTTTGGACATAAATACATAAATAAATAATAAGAAGTTTTTTTTGACATACATACATAATCAGAAGTTTTTTTGGACATACATAAATACATACATAATCAGAAGGTTTTTTGGACATACATACATACATACATAATCAGAAGTTTTTTTGGACATACATACATACATACATAATCAGAAGTTTTTTGGACATACATACATACATACATAATCAGAAGTTTTTTTGGACATACATACATACATAATAATCAGAAGTTTTTTTGGACATACATACATAATCACATACATAATCATAATCAGTTTTTTTGGACATACATACATACATACATAATCAGAAGTTTTTTGGACATACATACATACATACATAATCAGAAGTTTTTTGGACATACATACATACATACATAATCAGAAGTTTTTTTGGACATACATACATACATACATAATCAGAAGTTTTTTTGGACATACATACATACATACATAATCAGAAGTTTTTTGGACATACATACATACATACATAATCAGAAGTTTTTTTGGACATACATACATACATACATAATCAGAAGTTTTTTTGGACATACATACATACATAATCAGAAGTTTTTTTGGACATACATACATACATACATAATCAGAAGTTTTTTGGACATACATACATACATACATAATCAGAAGTTTTTTTGGACATACATACATACATACATAATCAGAAGTTTTTTTGGACATACATACATACATACATAATCAGAAGTTTTTTTGGACATACATACATACATAATCAGAAGTTTTTTTGGACATACATACATAATCAGAAGTTTTTTTGGACATACATACATACATACATAATCAGAAGTTTTTTTGGACATACATACATACATACATAATCAGAAGTTTTTTTGGACATACATACATACATACATAATCAGAAGTTTTTTTGGACATACATACATACATACATAATCAGAAGTTTTTTTGGACATACATACATACATACATAATCAGAAGGTTTTTTGGACATACATACATACATACATACATAATCAGAAGGTTTTTTGGACATACATACATACATACATAATCAGAAGTTTTTTTGGACATAAATACATACATACATAATCAGAAGTTTTTTTGGACATACATACATACATAATCAGTAGTTTTTTGGACATACATAACATACATAATCAGAAGTTTTTTTTTTGTTCATACATACATACATACATAATCAGAAGTTTTTTGGACATACATACATAATCAGAAGTTTTTTGGACATACATAATCAGAACATTTGGACATACATAATCAGATCAGAATATCCATACCAAACCTTTTTGACATACATAATCAGAAGTTTTTTGACATACATACATACATACATAATCAGAAGTTTTTTTGGACATACATACATACATACATAATCAGAAGTTTTTTTGGACATACATACATACATACATAATCAGAAGTTTTTTTGGACATACATACATACATACATAATCAGAAGTTTTTTGGACATACATACATACATATCATAAGTTTTTTTTTGGACATACATACATACATAATCAGAAGTTTTTTGGACATACATACATACATACATAATCAGAAGAGGGCGGGAGTTTAACCCTGTTTTAGGTCATACATACATACATAATCAGAAGTTTTTTTGGACATACATACATACATACATAATCAGAAGTTTTTTGGACATACATACATACATACATAATCAGAAGTTTTTTTGGACATACATACATACATACATAATCAGAAGTTTTTTTGGACATACATACATACATACATAATCAGAAGTTTTTTTGGACATACATACATACATACATAATCAGAAGTTTTTTTGGACATACATACATACATACATACATAATCAGAAGTTTTTTTGGACATACATACATAATCAGAAGTTTTTTTGGACATACATACATACATACATAATCAGAAGGTTTTTTGGACATACATACATACAATCTTATACATAATCAGAAGTTTTTGATTTGATTGATACACATACATAATCAGAAGGTTTTTTGGACATACATACATATTCATATTCTAATCAGAAGTTTTTTGGACATACATACATACATACATAATCAGAAGTTTTTTTGGACATACATACATACATAATCAGAAGTTTTTTTGGACATACATACATACATAATCAGAAGTTTTTTGGACATACATACATACATACATACATAATCAGAAGTTTTTTTGGACATACATACATACATACATAATCAGAAGTTTTTTTGGACATACATACATACATACATAATCAGAAGTTTTTTTGGACATACATACATACATACATAATCAGAAGTTTTTTTGGACATACATACATACATACATAATCAGAAGTTTTTTTGGACATACATACATACATACATAATCAGAAGTTTTTTTGGACATACATACATACATACATAATCAGAAGTTTTTTTGGACATACATACATAATCAGAAGTTTTTTTGGACATACATACATACATACATAATCAGAAGTTT